>UZAF01016529.1:35645-71925 GCA_900617895.1 Haemonchus placei
TCTCGTCCGAATACCAAACCAACCTCTATTCCCCCGGGTCCGGGAACTTCTCGCCTAACACGGCGTCGCACACGCCGCACCCGCCGCCTATCGCAGGAATGCGATGGATGATTGGAGCGCGCAACTTGTGAGGTGGGGAGTCCTTTAATTATTTGAATTGGCTGGCTGCTCTTTTCAATTCCAATGCGGACTAGATCGTCGTTTATATAGGAGAAGTCATTTCAATTAATCGAGTCTAATTAACATGAAAACTAAAAAGAAACAGAAGAAAAAACGATAAAATCCAATGAAAAAGCAAGTCAATCAAGGAAAAATATCGCGTCCTATCGATTTGCGGGAGGCGGGGTGAGTACGGTAATTGCACTGACATTTGCCGCTTGCCGCAAGGGAAAATGCCGCAATCGGGGAGAAGTTCCGTTACCCTATTCCCCCTACTTTTGAGGAGCCATATTTTCTCGAAATCGGCGAATTCTCTGGCTTTCTTCACTACCGATGAACTATCCCCAATCTATACCTCCACTTTTCGAATAAAAACGGGTACCTTAAAATTACCGTGAACTGTGCCTTTAATGATGGGGCGGAATTGATCACGGCCTCTTTTTTATTTTGATAACTTTCAGAGCTTTTCATGCATTTTGACTGCATATTTTAGGAGGGCTACATTTGCTCTGAAGACATGCCTCCATTGACACAAACGTGCAATAATCCAAACTCTTTCAAAACCATCAACAACAGGTGAGATCGAATACTGCCGTTGACTGTGGCGAATTAGTCTTAAAACCGAATCTCTCAAATTCAGATGCTCAGGACTATCCTATTGCACCATTCGGAATTTGACGGAGTTGTTTCCAGAAACTCCATGTCCAGTTTTGGACGAGTTGTTTCTACAGTATCGTTTTTCATGTTCTGAAGGTGGGGTTTCTCATGTCCTTTGCTCAACTCTAAACAGTTTTTTCGAAATATCCTGAAGCTTCATTCCACCAGAGAAGTGGAGCGTAAAATGATTTGGGTCAATCAATTTCGTCCTCGAGTGCGCCGCGCATTTTACTCCTACCTAGGGTGGATAAATTCTATACAATGAGACCCTGCTTTCTACTGTGTTTATGGATGAGAAAGAAATTAACTGTGGAAGCAAAAACCTTAAGAAGTCAAAAAATTAAAAAGCCGAGAAAGAAATTTCGGTTAATACCTTATCCTACCCCTACCTTCTCCAGCATTGTGGAGAGAACCGTCTTAGTGATTCTCGGGTGCACTCTTACATCTGATCCAGCCCGTTGCGATGTATACCATGTTTGGAAACTAGACATCGTAGTCACTCAAATGTAATTACATCCCTCAGTGAGAATGAGGAGCGTGGCGCATTCCTCAAGGAAAGTGATTATACTCAAGATTTTTCTACATTTATTCAGATGTACAGACGAAGTGTGCATCTGGTTTCTTCTATATCACCGGCCGATGTCTTTCTTTAAACGACAAACAAAAGCTTCTATCATTCAATGCTGCGAAGGAGGATTGTCGTCGACAGGTGCCTATATTCATACGAACTTGCTCTGAAACTTACATTAGAAATTCTGGAGAAACCTAGTTGGATTTTTTGCCCAATTTTTTTACTAGACCGAAACGTTGGGAAGGGACATCTGATTCTTGAAAAAATAGAAGACTTTCGATTTTCGGGGTTATGAACTACTCTTCTAATTTTTAAATAAAATATCCTTTGATATGCTTAATCCTTAGTCAATTTTGGTGTCCTGAATCTGGTTTTATAGACAAATAAACATGTTCTCATCTATGAGCATGCGATTCAGGGTGGTTATTTGGCGAGTGATATCGACGAACCGATGGATGCGGAACTTTCGCGACACGTGGTGAGGAAAAGTAAGGATGAAGGCACCTACTGGATAGATTTGCATGTCGATACAAATGGGCAGGCTACTTGGGCTGATGGAAGCCCAGTATCGTACAGGTTAGTTACCAAAACCAACTTTCTCGAGTTTCTACGGTACTCCGACTCTACCCGGCTTGCAGTTTCCATTTGTCTATTCTAGCTAAAGCCTCCCAACTGACCGGCATTCTACTTTCTCCTGATAGTCGTAGTTCCAGCCTGATCAAACCCAATTGGGACTGAGGTTCATTTGCAAGTAGAACTTTCAGAAGCTGATACGTCATACCGCCTTTGCTTGGATAACGGACCGCTTCCGAAGCGAGCCTCTTCCGGAACGTATTCACCCTTACCCCTTCCTCTTCCTCCCCCCCCCCCGATACTTTGGGGAGTCCGGTACTCGTAGGCTGAGCACGGATTGGTAGCTTCGCAATTTTGAACATTACTTATCGCTTGGACATGAAAACAGGGGATGGTCTCCAAAACCAAACTGAGATCCGCACAGGTGTCGAATATAGGGCGCATCTTGGGAACAAAACACTCACATCACACACACCTCTTGAAGTCTGAAAGATAGAGTTTTTCGACTCTTCCATTTTGGAAATCATTCAGTTTTAATTCAAAATCAGTATCGTTTCAATAATTATTTTGCCTATACAATGACTGCCGGGTGTCAGCCGTTGTACCACGAAATGTTTTGGCCCCTCCAGATTTCTAGTACCAGTAGCTCGATTCTAAGGCTAAGCACACGAACGGTTACACCAGTTTCTGATTGAATTATGAAGCCGTATCGATGCAATAAAAGTTAGAGTCTAAATGAAGTGAGTCAGTTAGGTGACACTAATTGAGCTAATTCGGAACAATTCCGTTTCCCGGATAGTCGCGTTATTGTATGAAGCCACCAATTATTGAATTCTCATAGAAAGAAACGTGCTTCTTTATATTTATTGATTTTACCATGGTAAATATACAGACAAGCTATGGGCTGATGAAATTAGGCTGCCTTAGAGATGCGGATTTTCTTGAAGCGTTTAGCTTTGACACGACGTCTACTGTATCCAGCAGGGCCGTCGTCACCTTTCACATCCATGGACGCGTCGTGATCGTTGTCATCGGTCACCTCCACCTCCACCATCTCGTATCCATCGGGGACATTGCTGCCAGGTGGTACTATGCCTGGGCCTCCAGGTCCTCCAATAACGGGCTCATTTCCACCGTCGTATGAATCTTGACCCTGACGGTTATTTACTGGACTACTATTACGTGGAGGACATGGACAGTAGTCAGCATCTCCTCCAATGTCACCGTCTTGGCCTGGAGCGCCAGGAATACCATCGGGACCAGGCTGGCCGTCGTTACCGTTTGGTCCTGGTGGTCCTGGCAGACCTGGCTGTCCTGGCTGAGCAGGCTGTCCATCTCCTCCAGGTAATCCAGGCGGACCAGGTGGTCCTGGTGGTCCTGCTATTCCTGGATTTCCAGTTCCTCTTTGTCCATTTTGACCAGGAGCTCCAGGTTGTCCAGGAGCACCAGGCTGACCGGGCTGTCCTGCATCTCCAGGTTCTCCAGGTGGTCCAGGTTGACCACTGCCAGATCCAGATCCACCAGGCTGACCAGGTTGTCCGTCGGGTCCTGCAGGTCCTGCTGCGCCATCGGGTCCTGGAGGTCCAGGTGGTCCCGCGGGGCACTGCACACATTCGCCGTTGCCTCCTGTTCCTGTGCCAGTGCCGCTATTACCATCTTTTCCGGGCTCTCCAGGAGCGCCATCTTCTCCCGGAGCTCCGTTTTCTCCTGGTGGTCCCGGAGGTCCTGGAGGACAGTTGTTTGGTCCTGCAGCGCAGTTGCACGAACCACCGGTTGCCTGTCTTCTCGAACGGATGAAAACGCTTTGTACTTCATGAACGGATTCTGCACGAATGGTTTCTGTCATATCTCTCCATGCAGCATTAGCGGTGACCTGAAAACAAATCACGTAATCTCGAGGTTTTCGTAAACTATCGCAGGCTAATCGGATTCAACTAACCTTAAACTCGTCCAGCTCTCCCATGGCATCATCGTAGAAGTTGTTAATGTCGTTGAATAGATAGCCAACGGCAATAATCGCTAAGAAGATGCATGAACCGGAAGCGATTGATGCGAACACTGAGAGCTTTTTGGCTAACATCAGACGATAGTGTAAGTGATGCCTTTGATGGACTGAATGCTTGCTTTTATATGGTGGTTGCCAAGGTATGATGGAGTAAGCTGTCGTGGGGACAGGTTTTTGCAATTAGCGTTCACCCCTGAATAGGTATTTTCGATTTCTGCGGTCGCAATGAACGCTGTAGGCGCTTTCGCTTTTAACACCAAACAACATCTGGGATACGCAAATTATGCATGGATTTCTCTTATTATTTGTCTCATATTGAACAGAAACTTGAAGCCGATAGGCGAGGTTTTTGATTTCAACGGATACCAGTTGTTGGTTTACTGGTAAAGTGCCCCGGCAAGGCTCAAATAGCTCATAGACTGGATCCCCTATTAGAGGACGGAGGCAGCGGCCTCTCAGGTGTTGTTTACTAGGTTGAGTCAGTTGTTGTTTACTAGGTTGAGTATTCCCAAAGTAATAAGTAACATCCTGGAAAGGGCTTGATCAAAGTCGAGGATTTTATTCTTCACGATCAAATACGGCTCATTTCCGGCAGGGCTTTTAACAAACAATTGGACCTAGGTCGATGACGCGGCTCAGAACTTCCGCGAAGAGACCGAAAAAAAAACTGCCTTTTTAGTTAGAAGAAACAGCAGCGTTAGGGAATACTCAGTGATTCTTCCTCCGCATCATTACTGGATCGAAGGACAGATCCTTTTTCGAGTGTTGTAAAGTACACTTTTGCCTTCTATGATTGCTTTGAATTGAGACGTTTTCGGAGAAACAAGTTGAGAGTTCTGTTGCCAAAACAAACCAGATACCATACTCAGCTTAAAAGGACAACTCTTCTGGTAACTATTTAAATACTCTTGTGCCGTGCGAGGTTGTTAGGTGGAACGATTTATTAATTCAACGGCCTAACGTTTCGACGCTATCGCCTTCTTCAGAGGCCTAAAGCAATTCGAGATGATTTGCACAGTATCCAAAAAGCGTATCTCCCCTTTGGCGAATGAGACAACAAATTCAAACCCACAATTCGAATCTTAACTCACCAGGGTTCCACCGCTCAAGCGGATGTAAATCCACTGTCGCCACAGGCGACTGTCAGTAGCGAATGAGACTTCTTGTGTTGTCCCCTTATACTTGTGATAAGGAAGATCACGTCATAATGCTACTGAGTCATAAGCCGCAGTGCGGTATATAAGGCAAAAGATCGTTGGTTATAGATGGGCACTCATCTCTACCGTTCATTTTAGGATTTCTTTGAAAGGTCCAGAACGTCTCTAATGCTTTTCTTGCTGAAATCTCCGTCTCCTGCGCTAATACCGAGCACTTTACTTCAAAGTTGTTGCCGTTGTGCTCCTCCATTTTATGTCTACCAAGCGCTGTCATCAGGCTGCCACGCCTCATACTAGCTAGGTGCTCTTTTATCCATATAGCTAGTTGTCTTCCCGTTTCTCCGATGTATGTTGACCCACATGTCCGGCATTCTATTTGGTAAATCACGCCCGTCAGTGCGCAATCACCCGTTTTTCCGTAAGGACATATGCTGCAGTCTTTCGTTATGCATTGCTTGTCGTAGAGCCTGTTCCGAACTAATAGCTAATAGGTTAAAGCAAGAGAGAAATTGGAAACTCTTCTGGTAACTACCACTTGTATTTTATATCCTACATGTGCTATTACATCCTTCACTATCATAATACACTACTTCTGCGCATAAAGGCTTAAGTACAAAGTATTTGACGTTGATAGTCCTGTTTTTTGAGATGCCCCGCGCATTTGACATCCCCTTGAATAGTGGAGGCGTGGAGTTGGACCGCGTATGTGGCCTACACAATGACTAGCTCTCATGCTGTACATATATTCAAAATTAAATACATTCTTTTCATAATTTTTGATGTTAAGCGAACTTCAGTAACCTCGATCATTAGTTCTTTTTATCCATTTTTTTATTCAAATGAATGAAGGTTATCGAATTTTTAAACGCCTTCTAGAATCAAAAAAATGTACACCGAATCTTTTCTCTGCTGCCTCTCCAATTCAAAATACGAGAATTCGTTTTTCTCTCCGATCGCTACTTTGCGATAGGAATCAGCGATGATCTCTTTTAAATTGCTTTTGATGGTCTGTTCGCAAGCGCTGATTCCATGATATTGTTCATTTTCAGTAACAGACACTGACACTATGGATAAACATAAATAAACACAATATCATTATACGGTAAACATGATCAAAAGTAATTCTTTTAAGCCTTTTATTGGTTTTCTACAAGTAGAACAAAATTGAATGCTCATGGAAGCGATCATCGATCCATCGCTCTCATCTTGTACTGGTGGCTCTATTATAGCGGTTTCCTATGTGTTGAATCTTATATAATATTCTGTTTTTTTGTTGCTGTTTTGTTGTTTTTGTTGTTTCCGACCTAAAAGCAGATGCTCAAGAACCCTCCTATTCAGAGGCGCTGACTAATCAGTATATGCAGCTTTTTTCATTTTCAAAGATTAATGATGAAGCTTATGTGGTGTGGCTGTTCAGTATTGATGGGTTCAGATTTTCCAACCCATTATTTTTCTGAGAGGTCTACCTGAAAAGAACATCTCTGGCGTCTTCACCCCACCCGTCTATACCCCTCCAGAATGATTCCATTAAACGAGAACTATCGAAAGCTCCTACTATTCACTTGAAAGTTGGAGTGCGTGGGGGCTCATCAGGGAAACGCTTATTTACTGTTTTTGCCAAGAAACTCCCATCAGAAATTGATCCTTCTGGGCATCTGAGAAAGATCCATGCATCTTCGTACTTCAGTAGCGTCAGAGCTGATCACAGCTTCTCCTATTGTACATCACCACCGTAAAATCAAAAAAGAACATAGCCGTTTCGTTTACTTTGGAAGTTGTATATCCATCGAAGCATTTTCCTATCTCAAGTTGCTGCCGAAACTGTATATGATGGGTTTTTGAGTCACTTCGTCGAGCAATATGCTTTCAAATATCATAACGATTCGAGATGCAATTCGAATATGTGGCGCACCCGAGTTAGAGTGTAAAAAGTCAAACGCCTTGACTTTTTTTTTCAATATGTTTTGCTTGGAAGCGGAAGAGTTCTTTACATATTCGATTTTAGAGAATGGATTCTTTCTGATTCGCATGAATTATATCGTACAGGGTGTTATGCGAGACGCGTTGCTGTATCCATAGGCGAATCCCTCACAAGAACTCCGAGAATGGCTGCTTTCATAGTCCGCCGGCCGGCGTGCCGGCGTGGAGGCAGTGCTAGCGGGGAGGAGGGAGGCAGGCGGATAGGCAAACAGTCCACGCCCCTTCGAGGGGTTGAAAACAAACAACCTTCGAAGGGGCNTGGACTGTTTGCCTTACACTGTCTGCCTCCCTCCTCCCCCCCTAGCACTGCCTCCGCCGGCACGCGCGCCGGCCGGCGGACTATGAAAGCAGCCAATGAACGAGCGTGACATACGGCTAATTCCGTCTCTCTGTCAGTACGGTTTCAGTTGAGATCTGTACTGATCTATCGGAAGGGGCCTACATGTTCATGCTAGCTTGAACTTTCGCCCCTTCGAATTTATTGTCACAACTTTTTTAAAGAAGTCACTTACTCAGTCGTTTACGATGACCTAGGACTTACAGCAATTAAGCAAAGTGTAGATAAGGTAGCTGAAAGATGGCTGAAAGCATGCTTGGGCCTACCTCTAGAATAGACTCCTGGTTGCGATACTTGGCCTAATGAAACCTTAGGCCTAGAAATCCACTTTGAAATTCATTGAATCTGATTCGGATATAACTCAAACAGAAACTCAAACAACAAAGGCCTGAAGGTAACTTATGTCGAGAAACAAGTAGAGCTCCTCTTTAAAGTTGGTTTTCGTTGTGTAATAGCTTATAGTTACCTTCGAATACTCATTCTGGTTTCCTACAGTTTTGTGCATATGTAGTAATGCTGTCTTATACTGCTTAGCTCCATTTCCAGACCTCCTGGCTCATCTTTGTCAAGGCCAAACTCATGTGTAGCCTATGTTGTATCTGGAGGCATGGCACACTGGAACTCATTACCATGCGATATTCCAGCCAACTATCTTTGCGCTTTCCCTCCACAAGGTGGATTTTTAATTATTTCTTATCTTTATCAATGATCAACAGAATTCGTGAAATATTTGGTTGATAGCTGTAAAATTCATTCGTTTCTATTCTAGTTCCATTTGCTTCTTCAATTTTGAGGTGGTTTTGTTTTTTTGGTCGGTTCTAAGTCATGTTACTAATTCAGAACCAGCAAGGAAACGAGAAGATGCGCCCACACCGACGGAAGAGCCAAAAGTCGTTTTTGAAGGGACGAAACCGTGAGTTTTGTCGTGAAGTCCGTATTAACTTGGACATGACCGCTAGTCTATCCACCACGATGAATTCTGCGAGATGGCTCGGTTGCAATGTGGTCTTGGTAGAATACCAGAGCGGTATTGAAGTTACACGAAAATGAGAGAAGTGTGCCGAAGGGCAAGTGGTACCAATCGTCAAGGCTAAGGAGCCGCAGTGCGACCGCTCGCGTCACTGTCACACATTTTTTTACAATGATTGGTCTCATTGAATGATTTGTGTGACTACGTCGCGGTAGTTTTGGTGTTCCAGTTCATGCAGTTGTTCTGGATTTGATTCCAATATGGTGATCGGGGAACTCCAGGTCTCTCAATTGTTTTAGGAAGGCAATCAATCTATCGTGATTGATTGCAGAACTGTAGGGAACGCGAACGTCCATAGGAATCATGAATTTCATTCTACGAATTCGATGATTTCGGAGCAGCGAATATCTAAATAATGGAATCTTAGGGTGAAGCTGCGGGCAATCGTTGCCCACTTGGGTGACCCCAACTCATCCAGAGCAATGATTGCCACATCCGTTTTCGTTTTTCCTCGTTATTCATTCTGAAGGCTAGATTTCTATTGAAACACCTCTATAGTTCTAATAAGAAGTCAATACTCACGTACCAAACTCTGAAGGAAATGCCCAGTGTCAGCAGTTTTATTTCCTTCAGTCCTTTCCCACTGCAGTTGTTACAGGAGTCTATCGCGACTCTATCGATAGTAGCTGGAGATTTGTTCTCGTGGGGTCTTGCCTATACGATCGCCATCAACACCGTATTGACATAGCGGGATCTGTGAGGAGATAGTGGTCATCGGTAGTAACTCTCATGTTCGTCATCCGTCGAATCCGAAATTTGGTACTTTCAAAGGTGCTCGTGCGCTACCTTCTTATACAGTAGCGAAGCGCATGCCGGACTTCTTCAGACCGCTTTATTGGGGTTCTTCAGAGCTCATCCTACGAGTTTCGAAGTCAGCTGTGAAATACCAGTTTCTTAGCTTTTTGTTTTGCTGCGAGACGTTTTTTATGAGGAAATAGCTTCAACATTTTAAGAAAAGTTGCGCAGTGGGAATACCTTCAGGATCAGCTGTCTTGGGAACCGGTTCGTAGGCGTCGTCAGGCTGCAGTTGTCACGGTGGTCTCTTTCCGTTACGTCATCAATGTTTGAAAGCTTTTCACGCTCACACTGAATGGATATTCAGTTTGTACAGTAGGTCACAAAAAGCCAACTCACATTTGGTTTGTTCCTGTTGAATCAGACCTGATGATGTGTAGATGGCTCGAAAACTCGAACCGTAGCGTTTTTACACTCTTAACGCGACCAAAGCCACTGCGCTACCCACCCGTTTCTTCTGCAAGAAAGGAATGTCGTTGAACATCCGAAACTGACATAGCTCCGTGAATAGTAAAGTGGNTTCATTGTAATCTCACAGATACATATGTGCTGAGTCATAGNTAAGAAAAGTTGCGCAGTGGGAATACCTTCAGGATCAGCTGTCTTGGGAACCGGTTCGTAGGCGTCGTCAGGCTGCAGTTGTCACGGTGGTCTCTTTCCGTTACGTCATCAATGTTTGAAAGCTTTTCACGCTCACACTGAATGGATATTCAGTTTGTACAGTAGGTCACAAAAAGCCAACTCACATTTGGTTTGTTCCTGTTGAATCAGACCTGATGATGTGTAGATGGCTCGAAAACTCGAACCGTAGCGTTTTTACACTCTTAACGCGACCAAAGCCACTGCGCTACCCACCCGTTTCTTCTGCAAGAAAGGAATGTCGTTGAACATCCGAAACTGACATAGCTCCGTGAATAGTAAAGTGGAGAGAGGAGAAAATTCGGTGTGCACTGGAGTTAACCGAGGCCTTATTCTGACTCTCATCCGAGTCCTCCACACCGTCACTCAGTCGAGTTTTCTTTTATCGCGGTTATCCTCTCGGTGTGCTACCTACCCCAAGTGAGTGGTGGTACCGAGCACGAAGTTTGACAATTGTCTCAAAATAGGTCCTTTTTGAAACTTCAATTAAGAATGTGTCTATGTACCATAAAAAGAAGGCTCGGTGGTTTGAGTATCTCCTCTCGAACATTTATTTCGTGCAGCACCCTTCAATTTACTGACTAGGAAAATAAACCTGGACGTTTTTATCGACCAAGCCTGGACGTGTACGCCACGAAGTCAGCTTTTATTCCCAGATGGATCACGAAGGTACAAGGAGGGAGAAAATTTGTTGAAAGGGAAGAGAAGTTGCATCTCCGATACTCTCAGATGATACTTTTCCCGTCGTCCTGTCCCAATCCTGCCCCTTGCATTCACATTAATTCGACGACTACTGATGGCAAGCAGGTTTTCCTTTTCCTTTCAAGAGCGATTGAAAAAAAATTGGTCGGCAGTGGAGGTTTTGCAAACTAAATAAATAAGTTATCGCTAATTTTCGCGGCAAACCTCTCTCGGGATGTTCTAGAAGTCTCAAGTCTAAGGTCCGATGTGGAAGTTACTCAGTCGAGGTATTATCTAACTCTCCTAGACATTGGTTTGAGCGGAGAATGATCACATTCTACCTGTCTCGATAACCATGAATAAGAGATTCTACTGAAAGATCCCTGTACCTCCGACCTGGAATTTCTACCCCTTTCTCGGGGAAAATCCCCTGGTTGCTTTTTCTGTTGGGACTGTTACCGTGTGCTACGCCTTACTCAACGCAGCGTAAGCAGAGCCGCACTTAAAGGGAATTTTCTGACGAAACTGGCTTTCCTCCTGCGTTTGCACATCTCCGTTGTTTTTCGCCTCCTCGTCTGGTATACCAGTTCCTTCAATCTCCAAAAGTCGCCAATATCTCGATCTTACGCGCTGAGATTAGCTGTGCTGTTCGAGGTCGCCCCCTATCGCATGACTCAACGACCGGTTTTCATCGTCTACACATTCGGCCTCTCTGGCTCCGCCTAACGCCACGAGCGGCAAAAGCGTTGAAGCGATTTCGCACACATACATACGGGAAACTGTCTTTCGGCCTTTCCGAGAACTTCCAAGTCAACATTCCGGAGTAATCGATAATCGATTAGCTGGTTGGAATGTCTGGAATGTTTCTAGTACTCACGATACTAGCTATTGTTTCCGGAAGTCTGGCTGAGTGGCATGAGCCACATCCTAAACGCGAAAGCAATACGAGGTAAATAATTCAGTTGGTCACATTGACGCTTTTGATTTTACCGAGCGTTGACCGGATGCGTGGTCTTGAATTGATGAGCAAGATTACTGTATTCCACTACCGTATGACCCCTCTCAATTTAACTCCGAACTCATTTTCATCTTAGCTCACTGTTACCTTTTGTTATCCTGCGAAGAAGCTCACCAGGGATTGATGGATATGGTAGTCTTCTGCTGAATTACTGTAACTGCATTACTGTAATTACTTCCCAATTACTGTTTTGAGTTCACAGATCCTGGAAAATCTTTTGCTGGTAGTGGATTTTTTTGAATTTTTTCGTTTTCTTCTTCCTTCATCTTTCATAAATTACTCACTTGAAACCCGCATCGGGAGACTATGCGTTCTCTCTTCTTCGCACTTCCGAAAAGTTTTCATCGATCGTTCTGGCTTATTCGGGAGATTGAAATGCCTGGCGCACTCTGCAAATCTGACAGCTTCCCATATGTTTTTGCCCTCTCATTGTAGGCTTGTTCTTTATAAGTTCCTTATATCTGATAGGTTCCTTCCTGAATCAAGCTCCTAACCCCGATTATTGTGCGTCATTATGGCCGGAAAGACCAGTGGCTGCAGTCTTTTCAAGATGCATCGTTCCACCCTATTCAACCGGACAGGAGTAATCTTACTCATTACTTAGCTACTGATTCCTTTGTAGATGACGTCAGTTTGCAAGGTGATCCTGTAGATCGGAAGGCCTTATTTACGTTTTTTCATTGCGATTCTGTGAAGCAGAAGACTTTATTTACGTTTTTTACTTACGTTTAGTTCGTTTTGTCAATCCTTGCTAGCTTATCCGCCATGGCTTCTCGTCTTTTTTTTTTCTTTCCGCCCTTCTTCCTCGGTTGAGCGCATTCCTTGGCATAAGTTGGTATAATAAATAAACAATAGTTATTATTTCGAGTGAGAGGTTAAGGCGTGGTGTATCCTTCAAAAATTGCCAACGCATACCTTCAAAAACGTACTTATGTACATCAATTGGACATGTCTTAGTTTTAGTCAGAGAATTCAATCGTTTTGAAAGCCAACTATCGCTAGTTTCAGTTCAACTTATTTACTCAAGACCTTCACAGTTGCCTCTCGGCAAACATGACGTTATGGTGCGCGAAGGCGTTTGAGGTCGGCTGCCCACAAAACCTCCGTTCTCCGGAAAAAAACAATGACCTTAGCGAGGCTCTTGATGCGTAGGCGGAAACGATCTTTGCTCAGATTTCATTGGCGATGGAGATTGCTCAGCATTTGTCGATTGCTTCGGGAATGCGCCATGAACTCGACTTCCACCGGAAATCGTAATTGTATTTGATGGGTATATGCAGTGAATATCGGACCGAGAACAAACCACAGGACAGTTTATCCTTTTGAGTGAAGCCGTTAAGAGCCCTAGACCTCACGAGTATAGGAAACTAGATTCGTCTGAGTGAGGTGGAATCTAAAACATGATGTGGGAGCTATCTGTTTGACAACTATCCCTCTCATTACTACTTTACCATTGCTTTGACCAAGGCTTCAATTTGAATTCTCCTGGGTGTGATCCGCATGGAGCAGTCTCACCTCTGAACGAGAAAGTTAAGGATTTCTTAAACTGCTTGCTTTCGCTCTCATCCATGTCGAACTCGAAAATTCACAATCTAGAAGATCGTATCTCAAAGGCACCACGCCTTCTTTTCGGGACAAGGACATTGACGCCTAGGTTGAGGTTCTAGTTGTCTACACGTTTCCATTTCATCGTTTCAATTCAAATGCATGGCTTACCCCAGGTTTTTTTTTTCTGACCAAAGGATTCTACTATGTGATGATTTTTGAAGATTTTTTGATCTAAAGTGTTATTTATTTCTTTATTTACTGAGTTTGTATGCCTATGACCTGTTGGATTTGATGAGCAAATACGAAACTAGCCGGACATGGTGCACATTTGGAATGTGTCGATGGATTGCGGACACCGCCGTTCGCCAAACACCAAGCGGTTTGGCGGTTTGCATGAACTGCAACGAAAAGTAGCTGGATATACGAACACCTTTCGGAAATCACACATTGGTCGACCACGATTTTGATGCTCTTCCAGAGACGACTTTCCTTTTTCGAAGATGTGTAAACCAATCAGGGGTTTCAACGAATTTGTTTTCAAGAGGAGCCAACACCTCTTCTTTTAGACTGCGTTGTAGGAGAGCCATCTGTCATTCACGATGGGGAGAAAATCATCATTTCTTCACTTTTACAGTGATTCTCCCTATCGCTCAGTGCGTGTATGAAACCCGTCCATCTGGATTTGATGATTAAAGGGCAGTTAACACAGCACAGACACATGCTAACTCAAAAAATGGGGTGTTCTCGTACATTGTAGTCCATCCGTGTTGGGGCGATCACTGGAACAAATCACACTCGGGGAATGTGTATTACAAACACCTCGGTCTGAGAATTTCCGTACCACCCACTTCCAAACCACGCCCATCGGATGGTAACAGTGGAAACTGTGGTATAATCCTTACTATACAGTGGCGATAGATTCAAAAGTTTTCCTGTGTGAATTCAGGGGTCTAGGAGCCTTTCTGGGAAGCTACGGAAAATGATTTTTCCACATTTCAACAGTCTCATGAAGTCATAGGCCTGAAGAAGTCAAACATTCAGGAGCGGATATCTGCAAAATTATTTTCTGAAATCTTTATCGTGACTGTTTTTATATGAGATTAATCCTGTTCCTAACTTATGTCGAAAATTGTTCCCAAAATAAATTCGTCTCTGTCAAAGTCACGTAATGAACACTTTTGGTCAAGGACAAGTGTCATAGCTTGACAAATTGGCTGTGAACTCTGCCGTTTATTTTCATCACCCGAACCTATTGCTACTTATGCGACGAAAAGGACCTTCCACATTTTCGGGCTCTAAAAACAATCTAGTTGTTCCCATTTTCCACTGAAATCCTTTGATTACATCTTTTTTCAGCGCCCCGGCAGTCGGCGAAATCTTTGCACCGGCCAAATACTGTGATGCCGAAAAACGGAAAGGAATACAGTATCCGAAGACGAGGGCATGCACGGAAGCACGTGTAGCATGCCCGGATCCGGAAACCATTACAGGTTCGGCTTACTTTTCTTAAGGTTTTTTCTCAAAGGTTACGGGCCGACTTTTTGAGAAGTACTTTTTAATGGAAATTTACAACGAGTACTTCTAGAGCTGATGTAGGGATGGGCTGGCAAAAGACGTTGGGGAGGGATTTAAGTAGTATTCAGACAAATCTTGGCTGGTTGTGGAGTTGGCCACGTCTAAAGCTGCCTTTTCTAATCTACTTTGACGACAATGCGGCTCTTTACATTGACAACCGGTCTAGTTAATCGCTAGAAGTCAGTGTTGGACTTCCCCAATGCAAAACCTCGCGCAAGCATAGGAAATGGTTTGCTCAGGCCCAGTCACTGTCTTTTAACCCTCTCGGATCTCAATACGTCTTCATTGTAATCTCACAGATACATATGTGCTGAGTCATGAAAGTTCCTGAAAAAAAATCTTTTCAATTTCGAAAAACCAGTTCCGATTGAAGGTCGACAGAAGATTGCGAGGCCATTGACATCTGAAGAATAATGGTGCAAGGCGAAAAGGTCGAAATGATCCTAAAATTCCAAAGCAGTGACGCAGAACTGTTTTTTCCGTCACAGAAATTGTATTGAATATCAGCAGAAATTGTAGAATAAGAGGGAGATTGGGAGAGGGCTCGATCTACTCGGTATTGGCTGTAAATATGGAAATTACAGGAATGAAATCATCATTAAACCCCTTATTCACGGCCCATTCAACTGTTTTTTGCTACACTTGAAACATCATTGATCCAAAACGTCTTCATTGGCCCGTGGGGTACGCCGTGCAGTTGAAACTCATTCAGAAAGGTCCTTCTGTGTCTTTTTGGTATTCTGAAGATGCCTTTCATTTGACTTTCAAGTTGTCACTGATGCATCGACATTATCTATGTACATCAGAGACACTGTAATGATTCCAGGAGAAGTTGTGCGATACTGTAGTTGTCAAACTGCAAAGTGGGAAACTCCGGACACGACAAACTGTACCCATAGATGGGTAGCTGAAATGCGGTCTGCCATCGAACGAGGTGATCCGGCAGAACAAATCAGCTATCGTATGGCTGCGGACCTCGAGTAAGACTTTTCTTCAGAAATGAATAAGATGAAGGAATCACTGCATAGCAGAAACCTGATTTGTATTGATTGGTATCGATCGTCTATAAATCTCATCCCATTTTTTAGGTCAACCCTATCGAGACAACTTTATGGTGGCGATATTACTGGTAGTGTCTCGCTGAGCACCGATGTTCTGGCATTGGCACGAAGTCAATTCGGCGCCCTTGATGATCGAAACCAACGTCAAATGAGGGCTACAAACTTCACGGAGGTTGGCCAGTGATAGATTCCGATTTCTCAATTTTTTGATTTTTGGCATTCCAATATTTCAGTCATTTGGTTCTTCCGGTGATCATCTGTTGTCCCCGAAGGCAGTTCCCGTGTGGGAGGAGTTGTCTACACCTGTTCGTATAGACCATGCCTCCACACTTATGGGCGCTTTGGAACAAAGTGCACTACTTCTTGCTGATTATACAGTTGATCAACACAAGAGGTTACAATATGATTACTGGGGTGAGTAGTCAATCTAGGCATAGAAAAATTCGAAAAATTCAGGAATCCAAGATATTAATTCCAACTTCTATCCTGGAAATATCGGCGAGGGGTTGGTTTAAGATCGGAGCTCTGGGAAGGTGAATTAGTTAGAATCCAAAAACATTAGACAATCCTTTTTCAGCAATGGAAATTGACGTTCACCGTCCAGAAGCGTATGTGAGCCGAACGAATGAGGCACTCAATTCAGATGATGATTCTCATGACTCGCCAATCCCAATGGACGATAACTCCCGGCTTATTGGTACCATGTGGGTAACCTCAGTTACCTTTCGTAGTTCAGATATTTCCAGAACATATCTATAATTCGATTATTCATTTACTGTAGTCCATATTCCGTTATTTGGAGTACTGCCTAATTTACTATGTATATTTTTATTGATCAGACTCACCCAGATTATGGATATTTGTCGTTCGGTCTCTTTCCTACGTTTATACTTTGTGTAGCCGTCGGCTTCTCCCGGGGACAACCTCGGCCATAAAAGTGCTTACGCTGAACTTTTCCAAATTGCGTAGCAGTCCGTAATCCTCAGGCTACAATAACATCCTTCTTGTTCCCTGATCCCTCCTGCCTCGAGTGCATGATCTACCATTAGTTCAATCTTTATTCTTTATTTTTGCTGGATTTTTTGTTTTATATTTTATTTTTTGTGTAACAATAGCATCAACGCATGGACAGGCAAGATTGGGAATTGGCTTTTCTTCATTTCCGAACTAAACACCCCGCCTGCATTTTCAGTGCTGGCGCAGCCGCTCCACCTGCAGCTCCTCCTACCACAGTACAATTCAGTGGATTCAGTCAGTCACCGATCATTACTTTACCACCACTGGATGTTCTCAGTAAGTCAATCAGTTCCTTTATCAGTGTTATTGTAGAAACCTGTGAGGACGTAAAACAGCTGTTTAATTAAAAAAAAACAAAATTCTTATCAATTATTACCTTGCAGGATCATCTTCAATAGCTGCAACCAACCCACAAATAGGTGCGCCAAGACTGGGAGCGTTCTTCCATCCTGGAGTGGTGAGTGATGAGATCCTTATCGTCATTCATTATTTGATTATTTTTTGTCTCCTTATTTTATTTGATAGGATTTTTTTTCGAAATTATTGAAGTTTCAATTTATGGCTCAATTGCTGATATCCCCCCCCCCCTTAACGGTTATGGTGAAGTAGCGGCGCCCGAAAATGATTACAGGTATGACTCTGAGGCCCTCTGCTTTCGGAAGGAGGTAGTGGGGAGAGGGGCAGCGGAACAAGGGGCAGGGGAGGGTGGGAGGAAGAGGCAGCTTCCTAAATGGCTTTGGAATCCCTTTCTATTGCGCAAAAACATTGTAGCTGAGTTATGCTAAAGCTTCACTGCTTGTTTTTAGAAGGTATCCCAACCATCACTCGATCGTTCTCGCCTACGCCTTGGTTACTATGTTTTCACTACCTTTGGTCAACTGCTGGGCCAGACACCAGACGTCATTGTGAACAGCCATGTGATTGGAGCATCTGTAGACGACGCCACAAGGAGCTTGACGTAAGTCAGTTTCAGTGGGTTCCAGAGTTGCTGTGGAAGCTCACAAACCCGAACGGGCACCATTTGCATACTTACTTTCAGTTAGATTGATGTCGGTGTAGGCAGAGCTAGAGAAGGACACTAGATGAGAGGGAGGCCTAACGCTGAAACTCGGTATCGACCTCACCGCATTGCCAAACCCACTACCTGAACTGCCACATTAAGCCGAATAGAACGGGCTAGGTCAATCAGGAAGTGAAGCAATAGGTTAAGAACCAATGTAACACTTGTGGACCCCTACCATCTATCTCGTCGCTGGAGTGGTTCACTTTCCATCTCTGCGTCACTGGTATCTCTGATAATTTCTTCAACAGTTGCCTTGACCAGTAGACATCAGGATTAGCAGAAGTACAAAAAAGTTGAACTCACTATAAGTTGGCCTCCAATGTCGTTCGTGTCAAATTGAACGCCATCAGACGAACCCTCTAGTCTGAATGGGATATGGGACATATTCCAAAGTAATCTCCTGATAGTGGCAGCATTATATCATCAAGCCTGTCAGGTGCCTTTCATGAGGAGAAAAAAGGAGACCAGCGATCTCATTATTCAGGCTTCCAGAAGATGAACCGGCTACGTTCACTTTTTATCATTTGATAAAGAATGGTGTCAGCAATCCACGATGTGTTTATTGGAACTTGAATAACAAGTGAGTTCTTCAAGCTTGCTTTATTAAGTTCAAATCTCAATTGGAAGGCCCTATCCGAGTTTCAAATCTAACCAGATTATTCTTGAACATCTGTAGAGCCTGCAGTTAGAATTGAATGTGGACTAATGTTGATTCGAAAAGTCGCGATTTCCCCACTCTCTACGTTCCTTCCCGTCGTCAACCCCGGGTAACGGAACTTCTCCCCGAATTCTCATAGCCTGTTGCAGTGGTTCCGCGGCGACTCTCCGTAACCTTCCAATCGGAATTCGAATCTTTCCCTTCACAACGCGCGGTAGCATGAGGCGAGCACACACGTCATTCGGGGAGAAGACACCAGTCCATCAGCCCCCAGCCCCNCCCCCCCCCCCTTCCCCTCCTACCAATCCTAACCCGGAAAGGATTACTCAAAGCTCAGAGGTTCCAGCCTAAACTTTTCTTAAACTTCAAGTGCCTGCAAGAGAGTGCATGGGGCATGGAAATCTTTGAATTTATAGGACCTGGAGCACGGATGGTTGTCGTCTGATCTCAACGAATGATGATGCAACACAATGTGCATGTAATCATCTAACGAGGTGAGTTTTCGCAATTGGGCTTGCGCAGAAGATCCACATTGGCCGCACCGCAGCCGCTCACGTATCTGGCGCATTGAACCATAAGAAATTTATTGGGGTTCGAAGCAAATTAGAAAAATGTTCAGTGAGTAACCTATTTTGCATAGACGTCCACAAGTGAAAGTGATTCCTTCGAGAAACAGGAGAAGGAACTGGGGTACCATTTATTTGTTCTGATAAAGTGCGAAGAGAGGTTCGGAAACGTAAAAAAAGTTCTAAGAGATATGATGAATCACAAGACAAAGTTGCTTCTGGCAGTGTCAGAAATCCGAAATTGTGACTGAGTGACCAGGTGCCCTCCAATGGAAAAGTGTCCAATGTGTAGGACGCATCGCGGCCGCTCGCCTAAGTGTCATATTAAATCACACAGGCGAACGATAGCGTTTTTGGGCTACAACTTTATCCAGCTAACCATGTGAACTATTATAAATTGAGGGACAGAATGGAGCCGTTTTCAGTTTTGCAATCCTTATGGACGTGTCTGGTCAAGTGTCAAAATATGCTGGGACGATGTCCGCTGCCCTCGATGTGGTGTCGATCATCGGCTGTGCCCTTTCCGTGGTGTGCCTAGCGCTTTCCCTATTCGTCTTCACATTTTTCAGGTGATTTTTTTTTGTTTGGGGAAAGGATGGTGCATGGCTTACCCACTGTTGATGACTCGCATCTGAACTCTCATACCTGTTCCTTATTCCTTCTCTTCAGTTACTGCAACTACAGTAAGCTCTCAAATGTTTCAGATCACTGTATAATGTTCGGAACACCATACATAGGAATCTCTGCCTGAGCTTATTGATCGCTGAATTGGTTTTCATGATAGGTATGTACTATTCGAAGGTTGTTAGTTCTAATTACAGAATAGCTAATGGAATATTAGATAGTGGAACGGCAGCTTATTATCGTTGGTGTACGCTACGTACTACACTTGTTTTAGGATCAAGTTGTGGACAGCATTGCTCTCCTGATTTTAGCTAGATTAAGATCACCGGAAGGATAACGGTCGTGTTTCGAAATCAAAATTCAGAATTGCTCCAGAGTCCATGCCTTTATGTTGTATGGCACACCATTGGGTGTTTTCAAATAAATTAAATATAGGCGGATGTATCGTATCTAGAACAGCATAGCAGAAAAGCTCTTCATATCCCTTTTCGGTCTGAGCACCATCTTACGGTAGCTGTAATTGGTTAAGTTCACTCCAACGACTTGGTTCTTGTAGGAAGCTCGACCCCTCATATACTGCCGGTACAGCTTTTCTATGCTAGGACAAGGATCCAACCATAACTGGTAGTGACATCTAACCATAAAGGTTTCGATATCCATTAGGGGTTGCGCCGTTTCTTATCACTGACTTTGTCTTCTTCCATTACTGCATAGATTCTTCATGAGCTACATATGAATGTACATCTTAGATTTTTAGGAATTGATCGTACCGAGAATCAGGTTGGCTGTGCGGTTGTGGCTGTTTTGCTACACTATTTCTTTTTGGCCGCGTTCTGCTGGATGCTTCTCGAAGGGTACCAGTTATATCTAATGCTGATTCAGGTAAGTAGACCCCGTTCGGATTATCCAAAGTTGTTGATCACACTAGGATATGAATGAGGTGCTATCCCATGGGTTCAGGCTGTATAACTGATGCCACTAATTACCCAAGAACCTTTGTCGCATGGTGACCGTTCCAGATACGTAAATCCTCTCCTTCCTTCTCCATAATTCGAGTCAACTGAGAGACACCTAGAATGTAGACACTGGAGTAATCCTTTCGCTGTAGGTTGCCCATATTTCAGCCACGGAGTAGTGAAGTTATCCCTCGCAACCTATTAGGGTCAATCCCTACTCTTGCTTTGGTGCCGGCGCTTGACCTCAGGAAATAAAATTAGCAGACTAAAGTAAAACCTGGAACTCTTCAAAAACTATTTCTTCTGGTTTTCTTTTTTATACAACTCCTGTATATTAGGTGTTCGAGTCAGACAAGACCCGGCTGTTCCTCTACTACAAGTTCTCGTATGGATTCCCAGCTGCGGTCGTCGCTATATCAGCTGGTGTCACGTGGCATAATTATGGAACCGATGAATAGTAAGTGCTTTCATCATCTTTTCGTCGAACCCTCGACTCAAAGCACCCCCATTCAGCTGTTGGATTGACACTTCATCATCGACCCTATGGGCATTCATTGGACCTATCATTGGCGTCATTCTAGTGAGTGTTTTTGTCGGGCCTTCCGTGATCGATCGAATTAATTCCCATATCGATTGATTGCTACGAATTTCAGGCCAACGTCATTTTCCTCGGCATTGCATTAAAGGTGGTGTTATCGGTGAAGAGCCGGGATCGCAACGATCGTGAAAGGTTTTTGGGATGGATCAAAGTAAGCTCCGAACTCTTGGCAAAAATTGATCAGTCCAGTGATTTCTTCGCTAGGGACTTCGCCATAAGTAAAAGAAACCAATTTCATGATCCATCATTCTTTGCCATACCAGTGACTACACTATAAGCGGATCCGCGGCGCAATCCTAAAGGGGCGCAGGACTATTACGAACACATTTCGGCGAAAACATTTGGAATTTGTTGGCGATCCAAAAGCTTTTCAGGGTTCCGCAACATTGCTGTGTTTACTTGGAGTCACATGGGTTTTCGGATTCCTCACAGCCGTCCGTGGTACCGGTGGAGTGGTCTTTTCCTGGATCTTCACCATACTGAACTGTTCTCAGGTATGCTTTTCAAATAGACAGTAAGGAAGCTCCACCTGAATAGTTGAATAATACTGCTTGTGTAAGAGTAGTTAGATGGCGCTTAGGAAGTTGATCAGAAAGTGGTTCGATATTCTCGACTTCTGGGGAAATGAAGGGTCTGGTGGTGAGCTGGCGTAGTTTCATCAATTGATTTCGAATTGCTCGATGGCACCACTTACCCCCATACCAGCTTCTCCTTTTTCAACGACATCTTCATGTGGGAATTCAGGGAGTATTCATATTTGTTCTACATGTTCTAATGAACTCCAAAGTGCGCTTGACGGTGGTTCGTTGGCTACGAAGTGGTGTATGCTGCCTTCCTGATAAATCCAGCGCCGACAACAGCAGGTTCGCATATTCACTGACTTCATTCCTTAAGTCCTCTCCTCTAACTAGTGGAATCCATAGCCGCATAGTAGTTCTTCAGGGAATACATCAGTAGCCGTCAACGGATTATGAACATGATGAAGGCAAACTCTCAAAGTGGGAGCAGCCCTAACACCGCAAGCACGGATGACAAAGAGAAGCAACTCACTCCTACCAGTATGTTTTCCCGCATATTAGCTTTGTGAGGTCACAGAAGTTTACAAATTCAAGACCGAGAAGGAAAAATGAACGAAAATCACTTGTAAAGTTAACTCTTTTACGGACACCCAGATCACTTATTGATCCAAAACGCCCTCATTTGGTTCATATTTTAGGCCCTCCATTCGAATGTAATAGGTCATCAGTTCTAGAGAGAAGCGGTCATGGAATTTAGACCAGCCAGCCAACCCTACCTCCAGCTTTTATCAGCTCTTAACTTTCTTCGTGTACCTACCTGAATGTACTTTGGTAAACGAATTATCAACCTGCCAGAGTGATTAGAGGCAGTAAAATTGATGAATCGATAATTCTTTGTTGGTTGGCTCTGCAGATCATTCTATTTGCCCAACATTCTTTCAACTTCCTGCACAATTTTGTACGAATGTTCAGTGCATGGCGCAATCCTGGCCGAATTTGAAAAATACCAGCATATCACTTTGTAAACATTCTCTTCATCGATTGATAACTATTACATAGCTTTCAGCCAAGACAAACGAATGGTTACGACATTTGCCGATGGAAGGGGAGACTAGTCCCCTTTCATCACCAAGGATCTCGAGTGATATGGCATCGACACCTGATGATCACATAAGCGGCTCATCGGATCCACGGTAATCATCTGATACACGTTGTGTCTCATGACAAAATTCGAGTTTTTTTTTAAAATACTGCTATCTCTGAGCTTCATTTAGACTTCTTGTCGTTTTGTGTACTTTTCGAAGCTCTATGCTCTTCACTTTTATTGGTGAGCTTTCGGCATATAATGCCTTCGTCAGACCTTAATTACTTACAATACATTGCTGCATACAATCAGTTACTATCAGTTACAAAACAAAACACATCGAATCATACCAAGTCAAGCGGAANGATGTGAGGGTTTTGCACAGATATTTGGTGCGGCCACTGGAAAGGAAAATCATGGAGGCACGGGAAATATACCGCATCAAGCCGGAAATCAATGCGAAAGAGGAGTTGCATGACCTACTGAGACTGATTACGTGATAACACATAGTCACCTCAGAACAAGAGCGGCCATTTTCCCTTCAAGATCCCCGCCGACAGGTCCATTCCCCCTTTCCCTCAATATTTCCGCTTGACTTGGTATGATTCGATGTGTTTTGTTTTGTAACTGATAGTAACTGATTGTATGCAGCAATGTATTGTAAGTAATTAAGGTCTGACGAAGGCATTATATGCCGAAAGCTCACCAATAAAAGTGAAGAGCATAGAGCTTCGAAAAGTACACAAAACGACAAAAATTCGAGTTGTTTTTTTCAGCGCTTCTCCCATGGACATTCATGGCGATCCAGTTGAGAAGCATGCACCCGTGAAGCGAAAGAAGTTCCCATTGGGTGCTAGCGAACATGAACGTCGTTCGCAAGATGTGGTGGTGGTTCGATTTTAACCCAGGTCATTCCCACCTGTTCCCACCCACATTATCAGTGGGCATAGCATTCTCCTGGAGGATAGGACTTAGCCGATTGAGGAATTATTCTCATCATAATAATAATATGTAGAAAGCTCATTAAAACGAGGTACTAGCCATGTTACTGTTACTTATTTGAATGTGATATTCCAAAAGCACAGAAGTCGTCCTGAAAGTGTGGGCGGGGGCGTCGTCCTTCCCAGGCGGTCTGCCATTGGAGGAAGGATCGAAAACGTTCTCCAATGGCTGACATTCAAGGGCTCGTGCACGGACGCTACGCCCACATTTGCGCTACCGTACTGCTTTGATTTTGTCTGCCTGCCTAATGTATCTACTTCGATTATTCTCCTAAGTTTATTTTTCATTCATGCTTTGTGCGAAGGTGGTAAAATACAGTTTCTAGGGCAGCAATCGATATCTATATATTGCATACTATTCCATGTCATTGCCTTTATCGAGAAGAGGTGCTTTGAATGCATTCTGCATGATTACGCATAATTACTTAAGTAATCAAAAATCACACGGGATATGAATGCACCTTAAAAATGTGTTTGTAATGTGTATTTAATTGAATAAATATATTATTTTTCTATCTGACTTGGTCTTGTCCAGTTGTTGTCTGTTATGAAATATCGAAGCAAGCAAAACTCTAACGCCGTACCCGGTCAAAACCCTTTCTAGTGCACCATGCATTATACAGCAACCGAGTGTTGTGTTAGTGCTCGAAAGCCTACAGAGTCTATGCATAAACTTATGAAGGTTGGTCACTATTTGTTGTTTAGTCTTCTCTGCTTGTAAACAAACATGGTAAAAGCCAACTGAATCTGTAAAACCCACATCTGGATTAGGATTGACATCGTACGATATGAATCAGTACTGTGCCATATTCAGATTCATTCAGATAATTCTTAGTGTTTATTTAACTTGCTAGGCACGAAATCATTCGGAAGTGAACCCTGAATAAAGTTATGGGCTCACTGGCATGAAGTTTCAACTTATATCGTGACTTTGGAAGCAATTCCCGAACTATTACCCCAGCTTAGTCATAATTTCAGCGCTTTCATCTCTTAATGATAGAGTGGGCCCCATGGTTTCATATAGCCGTTTCTGACCATAAACCGTTGGTCATTCGGGTTTCTAAATTCGAAAGCCTACTGGTACCTCAAAAGCAGTTTACCGATATGCTACGCCTACGCAAGGGCATACCTTGTCGACATTCGCCTCCGTCTGGTTCTTCGGGCGGTTACTGAGGCATTGTTTATGTATTCCCCACAACGTCATCACTACTAAAACTTCAGCTTTGCGAGAAATAATTCCATCACACCCTATCTATACCTGTTCGTTTACACTCCTCCGTACTTTTTCTGGAATCGTTTGTCGCATTAAATATCCGCTATTAGACTTCAAACACTTCCAAGAAGTTGCTGGCAAGTGCATAGTGACGGCAAACCTTATCAGCTTCCTGACTTGTAGGACCACGTCTTAGGCAGCACGATACAAGCTGAAAGATGATATAACAATTCTTATCGCTTCGACTTTTGCGCTAATTTTATGGCAGGGCATTTATAGGCAAAAAGCATGCCGTCATTCTGGATAGTAAGCTTCTGGGGAAAAATAATCAGCAAGACAAACTTAATTACGTAGTAATTCGTATAAAAGCATTTTTATAATGACCTGAAGGAGAGAGCTCGTAAATTGGTCATGGGTGGTAGCTATTGGTCATAGGTGCTACTTCTGGGAATGGCAGTGCCGCCTTTTAGAAGTACGTATCTATCTGAGCCAGTCATGTCCTCAGTTTGCATCAACCAAGGTGACGCAAACTACTATGGAGATAAGGCTCGTGAAGGGGATCAAATTACTGGCTTTGAAGATAGCTAAGTCCACAACATGGGGTAACCTTCGAAATTACTTCTATCCGGTCAGACTCGTTGGAAGCTCAGCACTCCTTCAGATATCCTCGATGTGATGAAACTGGCTAGAAAGTTCTATGCTATGTTATCTAACAAAAAATACCCATGATTCATTTATTCACATAACTCCACCCATATGTCGAAGCTCTGCCTCTCATTTGATTAGCAAGAGGTGCTCTGCTGTTTTCTTCACAGCTTACATATACTGATTTTTCCAAAATTTTTTCTCCTCGATAAATTTGGAAAAAACAGTTTTGTGGTGACACACTCTCGTGCACAGCGCTCACCCATATGTGAAGGATGGATCCTGTCCGAGGCTGAAGTTTTGTCTACACTTCGCCAACTTTGAGAGATTTTTATGTAAATTGTGAAAATCCCCTCTGAAAACGGTTCGGTCACCAAACAAACAGAGATCAGTAGCTTCCGATTTTGTTTCAAAGGCTTGTTGGCTCATCGAATGAAAGCAATCATTTTACGATTCGGACATTTTACGAGCCAAACTGTAGCAGATAGCGCCTGGCGCCATTCTGAACAATGCGGTTAGCAATGTTAGCGTTTACGCTAACGCTAGCCCTTTTCCCTGGTGAAATCGTTGGGGACAGAACCGCTCGTGCTACCCACGATCTCGTCACCAATCTGCCTGGTGTGACTTTCGTCACGAATTTCCAGCAGTATGCCGGCTATCTGAATGTCACCGCTAATTCCAACGTCGATGACGCTTCGGTTTTCTATTGGTTAGTAATTTTCTAACTGATTTTCGTCTTTTAATCGTCCTTTTTATTCTGCTCTGTTCATTCCGGTTCAGTTTGAAGTTCAGACAACTTATCACAACTGACCGGCGGTTTTATAGTCAGCGACAAACGGATCATTACCTACTCCCTCTAGAAAGAGCTAGAATATCAAAATATTTTGTCTGACTTTCTGTCCCAACTGGAACGCCATCTCGCTGTCTTTCTTGAAAATTCTCAAATACATAAGCCACTTTTTGCAAAACTCTTCTCTTCTGCGCTGATGGCCAAGATAGAATTTTCTAAACCATTAATTCATTGTGGATCTGGCTTCGTATCAGGAACCTAGGAAGCCAGAAATAAGCAAATATGAATGGAGCCCTACACTTGACCCAACCAATGTTCAGTGCGGTACAATCCCCCCTCTCCCAGAAATGCTTCTTTACCGACTTCCGTAGTACCAGAGACATAGCAAATCATGGACTGTCAGGCCTACATTATGATTTGCCTCTATTCCTTAACAGTAGATACCCTACGAAATTGAAAAATAAAAAAAAATTAGAGGGATTCTTTGTCATCGTAGAAGTTTTTTATCAATATCGACTGTGCCAAGGTGGCTTACGATGACCTACGATGCTCCATCACATCTGACTCCTCTGATAGCTCAAATCAAGAGATCGATGCTGAAGTTGATTTGCTTATCCAACGAAATACTTAAGTATAATTAACCTCTGTCATTCCTGTCATGTCCACATCTGACATCCACCACAGTTGGCAGGGTCAGTCTTTGTCGATGTTCACGTAGACCAGCCTGATTGATCAAAGGGTGACGGTGAGGTGCTAACGGATGCACACTTCAATCAATTTTGCTCTTGTACTTATCCGGTTAGGTTAGTNTCAGGCCATTTCACTTTTACTCAAAACATTTTCGTATGGTAATTTGCTTGTTAAACTACAATCTAGATTTGAATTCACTTCATTCTGAGCTGAATTTGTTCGATACGTCGAAATCTGATAGCCATTTTCCTCATTGTTGCGATAGAAATTATGCTTGGACTTAGAATTTGGTGGACGGACTTTCTTCGTAATATTCTTCGCTATGAAAAAAAATTGTCAGGAATTCGAAGACATCCTAGTTCCCTTTGCTGTCAGAGTAATCAATTCTGTTCGAAGCACCTTTCCAGGCAGATCTACTCACTGGAACACCTTCTACCATTCGTGTACTATTTGACTACTTTTTAGGCATATTGAGTCGCAGAACAATCCGAGCACAGATCCACTGATACTGTTCATCAATGGTGGCCCATCATGCAGTTCGGTAGCGGGTATGATGGAAGAGATCGGCCCATTCCGTGTGAATGCAGACACAACTACACTGGCTGAAAATGTCTTCTCATGGAATAAGGTAAGGGTTACCGGTTCATCTGTTGGGTGAGATAGGAACGAGGCTCAGTGGGTTGAAGTGATGATTAGCCATAGGCCGGACTCAAAACTGAATCCTTGTGTTTCCGATTTTCCTCGAAAAATCAACATCATAAACCAATCTTTTAGGTGGCTAACCTGCTCGTTATCGACCCACCAAATGTGGGATTTTCACCAGAACCGAGATGGGGTAAAAAGAACGACGACGATCTTGTAAGCGAAATATAATATTTCCGAAGTTCAGCGAGGTGGGCCTAAATGTGGAACTCGCTTTTCAGGTAACGTCAACGCTGGAAGCTGCTCTTAGCGATTTCTTCACTGTTTTCCCAGAAAAGCTCACAAACCGATTTTACATAGCAGGGGAGGGTTATGGATCGGTCTACGTTACCCGTATTGCTTATTTGCTCCTCCAGAAAATGAGTATCGGTAAATCAAATGTAAATCTACAGGTAAGATACTCAGTGGACAAGTTGTGCTGATTGAAATCTGTTCTGGACTTTGTGCTTTAGGGTCTCATAATCGAAAATGGAGTATTGAGTGTGCCGACGGAATTCAATACCATACTACCTATTGCCTACACACACGCCTTTGCAGGAAAAGAGTGAGTGAATTCTGTTCCAGTATGGGTCGGATTATTTCACCCTAGACCTAGTCTTTTGCTCAGAGCTAGCCGTAAAGCCAATATGCGCAACATTGAAGCGTGCGGTCGCGTAACGGCGCGTCAGAAGTCGATGATGTCCATGCATTTATTCTTATTTTGTGGAACGTTCCTATAATTGAACAGCCTTTGTATGAACCTTGCCTGGTACGATCTTTGGAAAGAACTGCGACGCGACCGTACGCGGCTAGTCTTGTCCTTATCACCTGACTCCTAAGCTGAGGAATAAACAGAGGTGTATAACAAATGAAAGCTATTACATTTGTACTTGTTCGACCTATACTTTCAGTTTTTCTTCCTTTGGATTGTCAATTTTTCATCAATTTTCAGTCAATGGGATGATTTGCGTTCTTCCTGCTGTCAGAATCAGTCGATCATGGCCTGCGACTTCTACAACAGTCCCGATCCCATATGTCAGAATAAGTCTCGAACCGCATTCCAGGGATGGATCGATCAAACGTCCGTTGCGAATTAAGCATGACCAATTTCTCCCTCAAAAAAACTTTTTTCAGGGTCTACTCATACAACATGTACCAAGACTGCTATCGTAATACAAACAATCTCAGAAGGATGATTAATGCTATGGGATTCGATGTAAGTCTTGGATTTTCATAGAGACTGTGTTGTGCTGGTATTTTGAACCATCATGGAAGTATTCGAGTTTGTAGAAGCCTAATAACAACCTCTTGATAGACCTGGGACTGGGTTAGCATGAGCGGTTCATGGTAACATCCATCAGTAGAAAGCTGTAGGGCGGATCAAAGGCGTAGAATACTTTGGAGTAATTTTATATGTAGCCAGCGAATCCCTAATAAAAATTCTTAAGACAAGAAATAAGTTTAGTGATTGATTAATATCTTTGAAACCGTATTTCCAACAGATCATTGGGTACATACATCTTCTGGACTCGATTCATGAGTTATGGGAGGAATGGCGCTGTTGGCGCATTGTGTCAGCAGTGCAAGTATTTTCTTCCTTGAATATATGCCGAGCTTTCCAGATGGCTGTCACAAACAATTATGGCTCAACGGATCCATGGAATGGCTATCCATGTAGGGCAGATAGTAGTACTCAATCGTATTTGAGTCAGTTTGCCACTCAAGCAGCTCTTCATACCAACATGCAGTTGTATTCGACTTGCGCGTGGGTTCTATTCTGTTTCTTCCTGGTGAGAGAGTTTAAAAAAAAGTCAAAAAGTAGAAAAATTGGTTTCATATGTACTTTGGAATTAATTCGCCTTCTTATAGACTTACCTTTGGAGACACTAACTCGCTTCCAGCTTTTGTGATAAGGAGAATTTCACCCTTGATTGCTCGGCCCACTGTGATCAACTACATGATTTAGGAATATTCCTTACGGAACAACGACAACAGATCTGACCGTGGATCTATCGAACATCATCAATCACAACCTGTACAAAAGTCGTAATATGTCGGTATGTCCATTTGGTCTCGTCAAGAGACCTTATTCAGGCCATTCAGTCCAGCGGTGGGGAGACTAGTCACTTTTCATGATTGCTGTGATTTCTAGATGTCGGGGAAGTGACTTGAGATGTGGTGGTTTGTTTGCCCGAATTTTTATAACTATTCTTCGATCGATCCGCTGAGCGAATACTTCAAGCTACCGAACACATTGCTATTGATAGCCCCCTTCGTCTACCCCAAGAATCGGTGATAGAAAGAAAAAGGAAGAGTGAAGGGACAGATTCGAGTGGAGATAGCTTTGTGGCGGTTAGAGCAAACCGTGACAGACCTACCTGATAGGCTAGCTATCCCGACCTGTTGCCAACATTATTCGAATAGGAGAGTACTGGATGGACCGATCGAAGAAGCTCTACTGAGCCTACTCGTTTGCGAGCAAATTCTGGTGTCAGGTGTATTCCCCCTTTTCAGGAGTCTAGGTCATACTAAGAGTTCAGAGAGAACCAGCCACCTAGTAGTTGCAAACGACTTCGACACTGGCTTCTTTCTAAGTTTTGTCATTTTTCGAAGAAATATTCTTTATAGGTTGTATTCTACAATGGAGACTTGGATACAGTGAATAACTTTTTGAGTGCACAGAATTTTCTACGAAAATTCAGCAGCGTTCAAGGACTGACGGTGAGTCTTATATCTGTTGGGATCCGAAGACCATGTTTATGTCATCGTAACGGACCGGACGGGTCATACATTTCCGCATGCGTTTGGCCCTCTTTGCACGTGAAATCGATTTTACGCGAGTTTAGTCTCTGACACTCAATGGTGCTCTTCAGTATATGGTAATTGTGAAGAATTCATATCAGTATTTTTGAGGTCACAAGGGAAGACACTTGGAGAGCAAACTATAATCGAAGTGTCTATATGGATATGGAAGGTGGATTGCGGACCACATATTCAGGGAACATTGACGTCCTGTCTATCAGAGTATGTTGTAAAATCGAGCCAAATCAATTTGATTGGTTGAATTTAGTTTTGGCCTAAATACTGCCATAACTCTACAGAGTTGGGGGATAGTTCCCAGTCTTATAGAAAACCGATCTCTAGTTTCCATACTCAGGTATGACATTGTTAATGAAGTATTGTTTATTGCCATTACACTCAGTGAGCCATTTAAAACTTTCGTTTTTTTTTTTGAAAATAATGTTCTAATGAATCAATTATACTGCAGTGGTGAGATTCGCCACATTGGGTGTAGCTTCCTCATGTTATTTTGTTGCTGAAGCTTTTTGGAAGCTTGAACCTTTTGTGGTGGATTAGACACAAAATAATAAATAAATACATACGAAATACAATACAACACGTGAAATACAAATGCACAACGTATAATCGATGTAGACCACGCAGAAAAAATACCGTAAAAAGCAAAAATGATGGAGACATGCGGTGTTGAGAACAGGGTGATAACTTGTTTATTATTTTTTGTTCGAACTATTGACTAGATATTCTGGCTGTCTAACCCGTACTATGCTGCCTTTCGTTTTGAGCTTCAGAAATTTTTCGGATTACCCGGAGCAAACTTGGAGCTGATCTCATTTCTCACTTTAATTTCAAATGTCAGAATACTTCTATCATAACATTTTTTAATAGATTTTATAATAGTATCCATTAGATATTCGTATGAAACTCAAACATGTTTAACTGGTTAATTCAAGAGGTATGTTTAATAAGTATAGTCAAATGTATTCGAGATAATTTGCCAGTAATCAACACTTTTTCCTCTTGGTAAGTGTGCTAAAGCAATCATGTTTAAGGGAGCTGGTCATTTTGTGCCGAAATCTCGTCCTGCCCAGGCATTGCAAGTGATTCGCAACTTCTTGAATGGCTTCAGCTACGATAACTGTCTGCAGTTTGTGAACCTTGCAGCCGCACCGCTTCTAGCCAATTACAGCTACTTGAACCCAGCTGTTTCGAGAAGGGATGCTGACAGAGTGAGTGATCTTTTATTACTCCTAATTCGATTCAAATCGTCATCATAGATTCAGGTGAGTCGCAGTACTGAAGCGGTGAGGAGGTGAGGGCTTGTGATAGCTTGTTATATTCGATGTGATATATGAAATCGGAACGCTTGAGCTGTTTGTCAGCTACAAAAGTCAAACTATTCAACAAACCCTGCTGATCTTTGTGCCTTTTATTTGTATTTGACAAAAAAAATCTAAGAGCAAAAAAAGAAGAGTTAAACAGTGTTATTTGGTATATCAACCGACAAGTTTTGAAGTCTGCGATAAATCGCTCCGCGACGTACGCATAATTTCGGATACTTCTCACCATTGCGAACAATTTGCATGAATAGCAAGATTTCAGATCACTGAGCTACCAGGGCTAACGTTTGAACCAAACTTCCAACAGTACTCTGGATATCTACGTGGTTCAGACAAACACCGTCTACATTACTGGTAAACAACATCTTCTTGGAAACTCTCGAACAGAGAAAGCTCTCGAGATTTAGGTTTGTCACTTGTCCTACAGATGGTCCAGACGTTCCAGTCTTGCTTTGGCTGAATGGTGGTCCTGGAAGCAGCTCTGTCTGGGGAATGCTGACTGAGAATGGACCATTTCGACCAAATCGTGATGGAAAAACACTCTTTGAAAACGTCTATTCATGGAATAGGGTGAGTCTGATATGTTGGTTTGGTTAAATTTCCCTATTTTTTGTCGGATGTGGCAAGGATGAAATACAGCACCCCAGGGTTAAATACCTGTAATCTGGCCGGTGATTATTTGGGGTGCACCAGCGAATCGCATTCTATCCGCCCTATGCTCTGAAGAAGTTCCGTGGTAAAAGGGCTGATAAATAACTGATAAGTTGATAAAGGTGAGGGAAGAGCTTTTCGTGAGAAGCTGATGAATGACTTCCTCTTATGTCGAATATCATCGCAAAACTGTAGATATTCTGCTTAACCCTGTCTATTAAAATGCAACCTAAATGGTCAAGTGATTGGTCAAGGTGTGGACAACATTTTTCTAGCACAATTAAAATTTTGGGAAAAAAATTGAGATGAAGTTTTTTTGCTCATCAATTGAAACACTCAGTAATGATGTTTCAGTTCGCTCACGTTCTCTACTTGGAAGCACCGCATAATGTAGGCTACTCCTATTCCACGGAACCTAACGACAATGCTTACACTGACGATCAGGTGATTCTTATAGTGGCTTCCACCCACAAGCTAGTTTACCACATCCGTTTCCGTATTGGGACCGTGCTGCATTGGTACATAATTACCGTTAGACCAACTCCATTAATTTGTTGTCTTGATGAAAAGCAGTTTTAGACAGCCGACGAGAATTACAATGCACTGAAAGACTTCTTTTCAATGTTTCCCGAATATGCATCAAGGGATTTCTTCGTTACTGGTGAATCATATGGTGGTGTCTATATTCCGACACTTTCCCGACGAATCTTGAACGGCATCTATACAGAGGATCTGAACATAAACTTTAAGGTAATTTCTCAATAAGTTTTTGAAGTGCCTTCGTTCCTGCTGAGAAAAGAACTATTTCTCCCACTTGATTAAAGCCAGTTAAAAGCTAATCGAGCTGAAGCAACTAAGACTATCTGAAGCAAAGTCAAGATACATAAAATAAAATTCAAAAGACAAAGCAAAATCAGGCGTCGCGATACTTTTCTGCCATCGCGACACTCGGTACATACTGCGTTCGTTATCGCCGTTAAGCATCTTCTTCCTCTGGAATAGTTCCAGCGGTTGGGGAGAGCACTTTGGGCGACAGATTGAATGAGCACAGGGGATGGTTCAGTGGCCCAGGCCAGATTTCTGACTAAGCTTTGGTAGGACGCCCATCTGAGGCTTTCCGTTGTTTTCGTACTTGTAAAGCAGCGTTTTGCCTAACTTGCTATTTTACAAGTACTAAGACTGTGTATCAATTAAGTGATTCTGCATAATGTTTTACAAGGAAGAAAAATTCGAATCAACAAACCCCTTCAGGGAATACAGAATTCCCCTCATGTTACGTGATGAAGAAGTCGGTTCTCGGATAAAGAGCTGTTTTCAGGGAATCGCTATCGGAAACGGTGAGCTTACTACGAAGCACCAGGTGAATTCTGTAATATTGCAGCTCTATACCTACGGAATTGTTGGTCAAACGTAAGTTTATGCCACAACTGATGAACCAGTTTGGCATCTTTCTTTTATAAACAACATGAATTTCTCTATCTCATGAGGATCCCTGACTATCTCTCGAAAAACCTGGAAAAATTTTTTCACCTATTGGGGGAGACATACAGCTGTAATGACAGAGATTTAGCATTTTTTAGTTATTCAATGAATAAGGAAATAAGATGAGTGCTTGGGTTCTCTCAGATCTGTCTGGTCCGTTTCAAGTGATTCGCATTCTAGAGTAAATGATACATTTCAGAGAATACGATGCGCTGACAAGTCGATGTTGCCCAGGTGTGGTTGACACGACCCAATGCGATTTCTATACACCTTACATCTATTTCGACTATTTGGGCAATTATTATCCCAGAGATGGAGCTGATCCATGGTGTGCTCAGCAGGTAATTTGCATTTTTTCCAAAATGTTTCCAATTTAAGGAAGGTCCGCTTTAGGCTCTAGTTCTCACTCATCTTAGAAAAATCGTTCTCATTATGTGGATGTAGGGTTCCTTATTTGTATGTCATTCAACTGATCTCGGTCAACCCAAATCATCCCTTTTCGGCATTTCCATCCCTCCGATTGATTCGAATTTTCAGAGGGCAGTGGGATCCTCGATCAGCATTGATACGAATGTAGATTGAACGGAAATCTAATGCCGCAGCCATTCTAAATGGCGCTCAGGTGCATGGCGTGACCTGAAGAGTTTGCGACAACTTTACTGCCCCACCTTTTCCATAGGCGAGCAAGCAAAGCATAAACCGTGCAAACGATCGTATGAAAAATGGAACTCAGTTGCGAAAACATTGAACAAAAGGAGTAAATAAAGACGAAATAAAACGAAATAAATTGAAATAAACGATCGGAAAAGGCAATTGCAATGAATATAATCGAAAGAATGAGAAGGATCCTTTCAGATCCTTGGGATTGTCATGGACCAAGTATGGAACTCACTAAACGATCCATATAATATCTATCAGGACTGTTATCAGACACCAGTGGACAATACTACAAATGCTACACCACCATCCACCACGAGTCAGGTACCGACGTTAAAAAATTCGGATTCACGAGACGAGATTTATGGGCAGTAAATGCTTTACTGTAGTTGCATAAGTTCTGCAAAAAGTTGGGAAGTGAACCTAATGTCACATCATCCGTGCAACTCTTTTCCAGTGATTCATATTGATAAATATTAGGACTAGATAAACACATGCCAATTTTATTTGGTCCATAAGGCTCCCAACGTTCTGGACATGCGTGGGCATTACCGAGAACGTTCAGAATGTAATATTGCAAGATCCATGTGAAAAAGGCGGAGCTCTCTGCAGAAGGCGGAGTTGGTGCAATAGAGCTAGAAATGGGGTGCATGAAAGAACCTGTTACAGCCAGAAATTGGTGGCTCAAAGAACGATTAAATGAAAGTTCCGTAAACGAGAGACTGGTTTTCAATATTTCTCATTTGTTAGCTTTTAGGCTGAGTCATAAGTCCTCGGACAAATTGGCAATGATAATACTTATCTTACGATTTTTAAACGACAATAGCGAATCATTTGAAATATGCCCCATTCGCATCGACGGTCTTCTGCCAATGCTTGGGCAGATCGTAAATGTCCTTGCTTTAGAACGCTGCGAGTTGGCCCTTGGCGAACTGCTCCAGTGCCATTTTGATGCCGTCGCGGGTCTGAAAGTCCTGACCATCCAGATGACGTTGAAGATGGGGAAAAAGGTGGTAGTTCGAGGAATCCAAGTCTGAGGAACATGGTTGGTGTGGTAAACTTGTCCTACCGAAATTCGTCACTTCAGTTTTGGTCGTTATTGCAATGAAAAGGCGAGCGTTGTCGTGCTGGAAGTAAACTTTGTGCTGCTGTGGACGTGCAGTTTCGGGATTCGCCTTCAAATTCCTCAGTTGCGAAACGGAGACGTGTGCGGTCACTGTGCATCCTTCGTCTAGCATCTCCCATTATACAACACACTGAACGCTCCGCCAGAACCAGTGCATAACCTCCTTTTCGTGTACGTTGGGTTTGGGGGAGTCTTCTACATCCGCACCTTTGTCAATCCATTGAGCACGCCGGTGAACGTTAGAGTAGTGGTTCGACTTCGCACCCCTGGTGACTAGGTACTCGAGCCACGTGTGGTGCCCTCGAGCGTGAGGAGAGAATGTGCCACGTCGTCGC
>UZAF01016530.1:7299-22754 GCA_900617895.1 Haemonchus placei
TTCGCGCGCGACGCCCCTCTCACCGCGACGCGACCATTTCGTTCTTAACGCACCACACCCCAGCGTTCTGTTGTCGGGCTCAGGAGGATGCCATTTCGGGCGATGAAGGTAAAGGTTGCCGTTTTGTTTGGTATGTTCTATTGTGGCCCCAGAATAAACGGCCACACGGCAGCTAAGAACAGGTAAAAGAGAAAATCCAGTCATCAACTCATCCTAATTTTTTGGAAAATCCCTGAGAACCGTTAGAAGGCTTATTGGGATCATGCCGAAGCTTTCGAGCAAACTGGACCGGAGGAAAGCTTAATCCTTTTATTTTCCCATAAGACAGACCTTCTCCTACTCGGTACTGTCACATTTCAACAGAAATACCTTGAATCCAAACGATCACGTTGCTCTCAATCCATACAGGATGAGCCATGCATGCGATTTTACCTAGAACGTAGTGGAATGGCTACCCTGTCAGTAAAAAGATAGGGCTCCTTTTTCAGCTTAGCTTCCTATCATTTTGTTTATATTCTTGTAGGTTAGATGGGGTCTACCCAGAGGGATTTCTTGGATTTTCCATGTAACTGCGATCTCTGTAGAAGGGGCTTTCACAGCCACCGTAAGCCCTAGACATGGGACCCACGATGCCTTCATTTTTCTTCGCTCTACTATACCTCAGCTTTATGGTATCGTTCATAGTCAGTCTAGATAGGCTTTCCTTGAAGTACGTACTTTGTAGGTTTTGTGTGGAAAGGAAATTTGTCGCAGATCCAAAATCCTCTCGCCTACATCTAAATTGCACATGCAAGTCCTATTCGTGAGAAATATGCTTACCTCATGACCGACGACGTAATTCTTTCTCACGATTCCAAAGATCAGTAACCAAAAACAGTTACCATGCTGTCACAGAGTCTTCTACCACTCTCATCAGTCATCAGGGTGTAAGTCCTTTTTGTCACAATTGCTTCTTGAATTCCGATATCGGAGTGCTTCGTAGTAGGAAAATAGTGCTACTCACGAATTGAGATCACCTCAAATGGCTCCCTTGAAAGCAAGTGTGACGGCAGAACATTTCTTCTATCTAGGGCCCCATTTTCTAGGGTTTCTCTCACCAGCAATATTCCTTTATTACTCGAAAACAAGGCCATTTCAGGGAACAAATAGTTACTGCTTGAAATGTCTGGTGGACCGGATCCGATTTTGATTCCTCCGACGTTTGCCTTTTTCTTTGTGGCAGGAATAGGGGTCGTTGGCAATGCTATTATGATTATAGCAACTTTCAAAGCAAAGTGAGTTTATGATTATTCAGGGGACTGAAGGTCTCGAGGGGCATTCAATCGATACCTATCGTTACTAAGGACGAAATGATACTGTTATGGGCCCTGATGTAACTTTTTTTAATGTTAACATAAAGTCTGACTTATAATCGTATTGGCTGAAGTCTTTCCAAGATGACTGGCCTAACTTCTGGCTTCTAAAGCTTCCTACCCCAGTCAACAGCTGATTCTCAAAAATGGTAATAATCAGCAATATTTCAATCTTTAGCTAAATTTTCCAGTATTTTTATAAATTCCATGTTCAATTATCCTCTTTTTAGCCTTAGTTGTCTTTGTTTTCAGGCGAACAAAGTCACCATGCCACATAATGATCGCATTGACGTGTGCTGCAGATCTCATCCACGAATTGGGGCAGTTTCCTTTCGTCTATCACTTCTACAGAAGCGGTTAGGCTGATACTTTGGTCACAGTTCGGGGTTTTTTCCTCTACGACGGTCCATTTTCTAGCCACGATGATTCATTCGAACTGTTTTTGGTTACAAATGATCCCTATGTTTGGAGCATGTGTTGGAAGTCCATTTCTGTTATCACTCGGTATGGATCGCCTTATCGCCGTACGCTTTCCTTCCAGGTAATTTTAGCTTTCAGATTGCAGTTTTCCTCTGTGCTTGTACACTGGCATTGAGGTAGTCGACCTTGAAGTCTGTCACTCGCTTCCAGAATGACTTTCCATAAGGTCTCCTGCCAATTCCCTTGGCTCTGCTCCATTCCATCGCAGCCGATTCCCACCGTTGTAAGAAATCTACCGTATGGTAATCTATTGTAGATAAGGGAACATGATGTGTACTGGGTTCTCATACTTGGGAAAAGAAAAGGACTTTGGAATATGCCGCCTTGGTCAGGAAAAGGTCAGAGAGTTAAATCATATCGTATTTACTACTGGACCGGAACAACACTCGTAATGAAGTCCATCCAGGCGAGCTCAGGCTGGAATCACTCCGAGATTAGAAGGATTTGGGATATGTCGCCTTGGCCAGAAAACGACAGGGCTCCCTGGTTTTGACCAAGAGGACACTAGCTCACAAAAATGAGGAGTTCAAAGAATCGCGAAATAGGCTGCTCGTTTTTATTGAGTCAACAATCAACAGGTCTTTCAGATATCGTTTTCTTCAAATGGTGCCATATCGATATGTGCTATGTTCTTTCCTACTACCCTTGGCATACGGCTTATACCTAGTTATACTGGCGTTTCTGAACAAAGATCAATCGTGAGTCTGCACCTAGTCCTTCTGACTCTTTCCAACACTCTCCAAAATACTCCATGTTCTCTGAGCAGTCAAGGTGGGACTGGGGCGCTTCATTCACACAAATGTTCACACGGTAGTCTATCAGTTCCTTGATCTTCTAGTAGCTAATTAGAGCTGATGAAGTTACGTCTGATATGTGTTCTTATGAGGAATACCCCGAAAATTAGGACGACCGGAGACCAAGAAGAATACCGATCATAAATCGGCAGTTGGTACCTTGAGTGAGCCAAGAGGGACAGCGGTCAGGGATGAGACTGTAGCCCGGACGATTGTTTCACTCCCAGCAAGAGAACATAAAAAGTCCTACGGTTTTACATTTTACTAACCAAGCCTCATTCGTTAACCTCCGGAGAAGAGACGAACTCTGGAAGGGGCTTACTTCTGACTCTACAACGCCAAGGCAACGAAAGGGCAGAAACAAAGTTGCTGCCCAGGTGAATGGAGAGTTGAAAAACAGCGTGAAACCCTAGCTTCAAACGTTAGGGACAGCAGTGAGGTCCACTATGGTATGGCGTTTTCAGAGGAATCAATAGTTACTATCACCACAAGCTTAGGACCTTCTTATAGAGCAGCTGGTAGTGGTGCTCTATAATGAGGTGCTAGACTTCCGGAAACGCCAACATTAATGTGCCGCGCGCGCGGCGATCAATAAGTTGGGAGACCCATTTTCAACAGGAAGGCCTAAAGCAGCAGTCTCTAAGCGGAGCTGGAAATTCCTGCACAGAACACATGGGTTTCAGCCTCGTCCAATGCTCAATACCTGAGAGCTTTGGAGTTGTGGCTTTCGACAAGCTGAACCAGATTGGAGTTGGTGTGAATATTGCGATAATCGTAGTTTATGGCTTAACGTTTTATCTGCTCAGAAGTAGCAGCGCCAGTGAGTGTTCTTCTCAACTTTTTCTGATGAATTAATCTGACCNCAATGCTCAATACCTGAGAGCTTTGGAGTTGTGGCTTTCGACAAGCTGAATCAGATTGGAGTCGGAGTGAATGTTGCGATAATCGTAGTTTATGGTTTAACGTTTTATTTGCTCAGAAGTAGCAGCGCCAGTGAGTGTTCTTCTCAACTTTTTCTGATGAATTAATCTGACCTAACGACACACCAAACGCATTTGTTGCAGGTTCAAAAATGAAATCGGTCTTCAAGTCTATAGGAGTGACAGTGATCATTGTTATATGCTCATGGTTACTCGCCTTCATGGCCAATACTCTGGCTACAATTTTCTCAAATGATCTCTACACAACGGTTGTAATCAATCTGTATGCTGGTGTCCCAGTGAATCTTGGACTTGCATCGAACGTCTTTGTCTATTACGCTATCAAGTAAGTATGTTTCGGATCGGAACTGCCTTTGTTCGATTTCTTCATTGTGAATGGATGATAATGGGCCGTCATTCAGTCGTCAACCAACTTGAGATGATTGAATGGTGCATTATCACAGACATGGTCCGGGGATCGAATTCCGAACTAATACTCGCCTAAGACAGGCAAGCCTTTCACCCCTTTGGGATCGGTTGTTGCCGCCAGACTTGTCTAGCAGTGTGGAAGACTGACTCTGACTTGTTATCGACACGCCACTCAAGTCATTGTAAGGTCTCAAAGGTATTTTTGGGCCACTGCGATCCTGAGTGGGAGTTGAGTGCGGGGCGCATTCTGTAAACCACATTGTTTAGTGCCAGAAGACATCAACCTTTTCAGTTCCAAATGGCTTCCATTCCTGTTTTTTATTAGACTGACATCTGTGAATATCAGTCCAGGACTCGATTCCCGGGTGATACGTTTACCCAGAAGCAAAAAAGCTTTCAAACGGTTTTTCTTTTTGCCTCCTCTTCCAAGTTACCTTGAGCATGAGCTTTTCCATAAGCCAACGACTTGATGTCTACAGATTTCTGCTTGTCTTAGTTCTGACAAGTCACTTTTAATATTCCATAAATAAAAAATAATTCTTTTTTACAGTACCGAGTATCGTGAAGTCATCAAACAGATGTTCGGATGTATTGGTGGCAATACGTCGAAAAGGGGACCAGAAGTCAGTACAATGCATGGGCTTGCCTCAAGGTCCACCAAGTCAACCGGTATCGTCTCAGTGCATAATTAATCTGGACGACATAACTTTTAACAGATGATATGAAAAGATTAGTAGTTTGCCAGTTTCATGACATTGATGGAGTTTTTCTGAAACTTTGTGAAGCAAGAATACCATGAATAACTGTAACTTGACAAATCTGATTGTAATGTAAACTGCATCGTTATAGTGAATATTTACTGCTTGTGCAATTCTGTATGCGGCATTTTTTGAATAAATTAGATAAAGTAACTTCAATAATAAAGCTACACACGTTGTTGATAAAGAGCTTGAACGCCTATGTTTCGGTGAATCCAGCTCTTTAGACCTTGGAAGGAAGGAGGCTTCTTACAAGTTATCCGGCCATGGTTTCAAACAAACAGACTACGCTATGGTAGAGTTCGATTGTCCTGAGTTCGGAGTTTCCAGTCGGAATATGTAGGCAACTGATTACGGTAAAACGAAGAGCTATATCGAGAATTTGTATGTCCAGAGAACATGGAGACTGCAGCTGCAAGAATTCTCAGCAGCTCCGTTACTCTGCTGTATTGGACCGGATTCTCTGTCCTCAGACCCTTCCAAATTACCCAAGTTCGGTTCTATTCTCTGACAGAAAGTACTAGCTAACAGACAAAGGAGATTACAGTACTACTACTTGCACCAGTAAACCATAGTGCAAGCCAGTGTGCTTATTCAGTTGTCACTACGATTAACGATATGACCACCGATGACATGATGTATGGTATGAGTCGTAAGGTAAGGACTGGAGGCATCGATGCTGAATAATGCCTCGAAATCGGATATACTAAAAAGAGCAAAAACCCATAGAAATCTGCCCTTCGTATAGCTTACCAACTTCACCTCTTCTGGATTTATTCCCCTCAAGGGCGCCGCCGAAGTCGCCGGACGGACATGGTCTCCATCATAGGGGTAACACTGTCATTGACTGGGCTCCTTCGAGGCCTCCCGGTAGCATTGCATTCCAGAGTTGTCAATACCTAGAGACCGCACTTTGCAGGTTATTTACTTTGACAAACTTCTTGTTTACTCGAGCACTAATACTCTAGTAAAGACTCTAGAACTCCAGGGAAACGCAACCCGTAGTCCACAAGTTCCAGTACCAAAATTTCCCATTCCTCCCTTCATGATCATGCTTTTTCTATTTTATTAGTTCTTCAAACAATAGGCCTCTCAAGGGTACACATGGCAGCAGCGTCTAAGGATAAATAATTATCGCGACGCTAAAGAAAATGGTGATGAAGTGGGCAATTTGCGATCATCCAGCTGACATGCTGCTTTTCGTGCTTCGGCAGAGCATGCATAAGTCATTTCTAGATTTCTGGTACTTCCTCAGAACCTCAGTAGTTGACAATTTCATTAAAAACTTCTTCCGAGAAAGCTATAGCACCTCTTACATCACGAAGGTATGGCTCGGGAGCTTTCCGATAGGTTGGTTAGGGAAGTACGAACTCCCTCCACTTTGCAGTCCGAAGAGCTTTCTAATTGTAAGACCCGACCACCGAGGCATATCTTACTACTCGTTCCTACTTACTTCACCACTTAGGTTATTTATTATTATTATTTATTGTTATTTATTTAGGTTATTTACTTAGGTTTTACCTTACTAGTATATTCCGTGTAGAGGCTTCTTTGTCCTTCACACTTCTAGACAGACGCCTCTTGTCCTCGTTTTGAACTGAATTTGCGAAGTGTTCTCAATTAACTTCCGCCACTCCCCCTACCTCACTCCCCTTTTTCCTGCCTTCTGCTTCTTCTTGCCATGATATCACTAGTCAGTTGTTACCTATGAGCTTTATAGTAGCAAGCGGGATAGGGTTGGGTAGGGAGCTGGGGGACTTATTGCAAAGAAAACGTCAACTTGCACTATTTTACGGGCATCTTTTGAAAGGTATTATCTCTTAAAATGACGGACGGACATCAGCTCACCCCTTGAAAAGTATTGTGTATGCCAGATGTGTGTGAGATGCCTTTTCCACCTGTGTTTGCCAAGGTAGCCTAGGATCGGAACTGGGGTATTTTACCTGTTTGGGATCTTTACCGAGTGATACGGCTCTAAATAATGGTAGAAACCCTCTATCACGGAATGTCTTCCGACTCTTTTTGATACAAGAGGCCTACTGCCTGGGCTTCTGTTTACAATGTACTGTTACAATGTAGTAGAGGCCCTTTCAAAAAAGCAGTTTAACCCTGCGCGGTTACAATGTACCGGGTCCTTCTGAAAAACCAGCGAAACATTCAGAAAACTCAGAAAAAGTTTGAAGAATATGGCTGTTTTATAGACGGGACTTTTTTTAATGAAATATTATCGTTTTCAGCTGGAGTAGTATCTTCAAAACATTCTCTCTCGAGCGATGAATTATTTATCATGAAATATCTGTGTTAAACGGCTGCTTGGTAACGGGAGAGTGAGAATAGGAAATCAGGACAACGTACTTCTCCGCCCCGAGTGAGTCTGCTCTGTTCGGATTCTATCAATACCTTCGTCGTCATTCGATAAGTGCTACTTCTGAAGTGGTCTTGAACTTTCCACGTCAACCACTTTCGAATCAGTACTTCGCGGCGGATGTCCATGGCTTTTCTATATCCATGGCTTTTCTAAGGTCTTGAATCATCCTTGTTTGGGTACTTTGCCCTTCAGATCGGGATGTTATGATATGCCTCTACGATTTCGGGGATTGCAATATTTTCATTTCTTTGATTATATTTCCTATCAGAAATCACAAAATAATTCAACTCGATGACTTCTTAGTCGATATATAACCTAATAAAGTTAGTTTAGAAGTTTTTGGCGTTAATCAATCCCGTCTAAGGGATGCGCCCCNGTATGTAGCCTATACAATGACTTGCGGTGGCCAGTCGATGTACAAGTCAGTGTTTCTATCCTCCCAGACGAGTCCAGTACCGATTGACCGACTCAGGAGGTATGGAAGGCTTGGCTGGCCTAGGCGTGCATCGATCCGAGATTCGAACCCCTGACCGTGCTTGTGAGATAGTGCGCCACTTGCACTACACCACCTCCGCCCGATGAGAAATATATTACTGACAATTACGAGATGTACGAATGAGTCCACTATAGTATTAATTAGGAGTTTCTGATGGCTCACTCATTCCTTTGGCCGCTTCTGAGCAGTAACTGTGAGTGGAGTTCAGAGATGTATTATAAGGAGCGTAAATAACAATATATGCTGGATAAATTTTGATAACGTATGGTAAAATATTATGATAACTAATAATAGTAGATGATAAAACATGATAAAATTATTCCAAATATTTCCATATCAATTTTAATAGTTGCTCCCTTCTAAAGGTTACATTGTCGTACATATGCCCCATAACTTCTTCATGTTGTTTAGTCGGCTGTCAATCTCAGAGAGTCCCGTCAGTTGCAGCTTTTCGGAGTACGTTCAACTACTATACTAAAGTCCGTGAGAGCCGCAATTGTGCCAGTTCTTTTAGTCGTTTCGTTCCCAGCTTTATCCCTTCTTCAGGCAGTGAACGAGCTGAAAGCACGAAATTCACTCTAATTACCACATTCTTCACAGAGAACAAAGAGAACGAAATGCTTGGCCACATTGTGCTATTTGTGCAATTCGCACGATCGAATTCCGCCCAGCAGCCAGCCAACCGGACCCTATCACCCCCNNNTTCTCCTCAAGAAGGGGTCTATTCATCGCGAAAGCATTCTTCTCTGGAAGATTGACTAATTGATTCAGAACTGTTTATTCCCTGGACTCAAACCGGCATTCCTTTTTTACCATATTTTCCTTTTCTCAAGAGCATCCAGAAAACTGGAAGTGAAGTAAAATCTCAAGCATTTGCCACAGAGTAAGTTCAGCTTCATCCGGACTAAGCTTTTTATTGTTTTCTTTTCATTCCCTTTGTGCAATAGACTAAACCTTAAGTACCTTCTCTAGAATTCTATATGACTTCTTAAACTCAACGTTGTCGAATTTTTGAATGATTCATGAAACGTTGTTAGAGACAAGACCCTGTAACTGTTTCCCAAAGAACCAAAAATGGCCTAGGCTCTAATATCAGTCAGCTTTTAGTAATTAAGGATGATCACAATCTCCGTCTTCGGCTGCTGAAAATGTACTAATATAAATTCGCTACGATCTCATATTTCATCTCATAAAATATGAATGCACTGGTAATTGTCATGGAACAAAACAATCACAGGTCCCGATAACGGCTTGACCTTCCTCTACTATTCTCATAGTTTTTGCCACTTTTCTTGGTTTTGGCTTTCTTCGTCGCTCTGCGCAATAAAATCTATCCAAAACTGAGGCTTGCAGAAATGAATAATGTTCGAGTTGCAGAGACAGCGCTATGATTGAATGTATTTGTTTCGTTGCCCTTCAAACAGATCGAAATCATCGCAGCTAAACTTTCAGCTCTTGCTTTTCTTTCAACAGCCAACAGCAGTCCTGTATAGACCAGTCATCATTCATCTTAGGCAAGGGTCAACACTTTTCAGATCCTTCATAACATTGGATCGTTTTTCAATCTCTAGACTCCATTGCCTTCAACATGAGCCTGACTACGGTGGAGAATCATGATTTTGGTATAGTTTAGTCGATCCGGCATCATCTGGTCTCCTCGCTCCTTCCTTCCCATCCGGTTTTTTTCTACTGGGAATGCGATTCAAGAAACTTCTACTGTTGAGCATGAAACTTTGTAAGTGCCATTTTAACTGGAAATCGAATACTTGGCGCGACCCGTATATCATGAAAAACAAAAAATGGAATCCAGAGATCACTCAGATGACTGCCTTTACCTCAAATGTGGTGCCATGCCCTAACTTCTGTGTGGAATTGTAACGATACTCAANGTCACCGCAAGTCATTGTATAGTCCACATACGCACTCATTATGCCACTACGATTCTGAATGGAAGTCGAGGGCGGGGGCGCATCCCTCAGACGGGATTGATTGACGCTAAAAACTATATCCTTTTATCCTTGTCTATTTCTATCTAATTTGTAGTGGGCCTTCAGTGCGCCTGTAAAGGTTCGCTTCTCTCAAATACTAGCTCACGTAGCACAATTGATTGCATCGGACTGTTTCATGGTCTTCCAAATAATCAACCACAAATTTGTATTTGAAGCAGTCTGCCAACATTGCCTTTCATAATCGTCTCACTCCATCGACGTAACTAGTAAGTTTACCTGAAGCAGACAAATTATTCAAGAAGCAGAGTTAGCACGCGATTGCGTTCCGCGCGAGCGCCATCCAAGTCGTCCCTCAACGAGATTCTCGACGATACTCGCATAAATACGTAATAAATTCGGCCAGATGACACGCGCCAATGGGTCATAAATTTATTAGTCGACAACTCGTCCTGGCTGGACAACACCTCCTCCGGCCGCTGAGCTTCTAACTATCAACCCGTTGAGAATAGACACTAAGTTAGCGGACGGGTCATGAGCCTGCAGAGTAACAAAGCACCGAGAGGATGAGCCTGATGCCATCCTTTTGGCCTTGACTCTTCTTCTGCTTCATTTCATATGCAAACTGGTAGGTGGTAATTAGTCCCACTAGAAGGCAGGTTATTGAATGCCCCGGATGCGCCTTTACACTTTGCAACCCCCTTCTTTGCTGAATTTGCTTTCCATCCAGAGGTAGAGAGCTATGAACGATTGAGCATTGCTTTTTCCGATTCATTTCACGTTTATGAGCCTATTCGAGATGACATGTGACTGGTTCAATTCCATTGTGAGGTAAAAGAACCAATTTTCCTTCATGAATTTACAATTAAGGATATTCATAGAAGATTTATTTTCCCCATCCATCCAGGAACCAACAAATTTCTAGCCCTGACCCTGCCAATAGATATATTTTCGGCGTTTTTATCTCGAGTAGGCATCAACTACGCTTATTGTCGTAATTTTGGAATCTGAGCCCATTAAAATAAAAAATGATGGGGTTACTTTCTTCACTCCTTCCGTTCCTTCCTCTTGAAGAAGTCGGAGCATCGCACTGTTGCCCTGTTGGTCGTCCTGGTGTTCGTTTGACTTCCGAGGGATCCTTTCACCAAAAATTCTTATTATAATCAAAAAATAAATGAAATGTAAATTTAATAATATTATGAATATATGATTACTCGAAAAATTCCTTTACTGTTAATATCATTTGATTTTTTCCTTTTTTACCATTCTACAGTAATCTACTACAGTGCCGATGTGGTGTATGTACAACAGGCTCGAGCCTGGACAGGAGACCCTTGTCACAGATCATTTGCTTTTTTTCATACCTGCCCCTAAGCCCTTGAATTTGCTGGTCATTTCTGATTAAATGCTCCAAATCTTTTCCTGACTCATCCAATTCCCTCTAAAGACCTTTAAGCCCTTTTCCAATTGTCCCTGGTGTCTTCATGAGACCTAGCAACGTTCATCTCACAGGGGATGAAAAAATTTAAATTTGGAGTCAATGAGTCTTTTGGATCTACCTATGGGGAATATATTTCCCTGAAAATGCCCTTTTTTCATTTAAATGCAGTTTCCCATGTATATTTAATGAGAACAGTTCCAATCCAGTGGCTATAAACCCTTAATGCTATCGACCATACTAAAAACCCAAACAAGAGTCAATAAAATTTGAATAGAGCTTTTAAATTCAGGATTATTTGTTTGTTTATCTGTCTTAATTGCTTGTTTACTTATTAGTTATTTACACGAATCCATCCTTCATTATTTACTATTATTATTACAATCGCAGATACTGCTACTGGCTTCACCCATAATGTCATACAAGTATTGCTATCAGTGATTCTCATTCCTCTAATTATGCCATAGAAAAGCCTTGGAAAGCTTTTGGTGAGGGGTGGTGGGTGGATAATGAAATTCAACATCTCGGATGACGATTAAACAGATTAGGTCCGAGGAACAACACCGACTATGTGGTTCCAAACATGTTTGGTTCCATTTTTTTGATTTTTCTTAGCACAATCCGGAAATTTTTGGAGTAGGGATAGGAGGCGATACTAATACTAGACGTCTTATCCAGAGAATGAACCCCTTATGTGGGAAGATGCAAGCCTTTGCATGAAGTAAACGTGATCTCAATCGCCATTACCTGGATGGAAGTCGGATGCAGGGCTCATCCAAAGATGGGATCAATCAAGGTCCATGATCAACTTCATCCTCTACATCATCGAAGTATTTGAACGGTTCATAACAATGCCTCACCCATAGGACCTGCTCCTGCTCATAATAAAGGCCCTAATAAGTAAAGTGGAATTCGAAATTGTTTCACGGTTGATTGCTCAAAGGTTTTCTTGCTTTGGTCAAAGTAGAGATGAAGGATAAAGTGCAAGTTGTTGAGTTCCCATTTTGTTATTCGTTACGTATTCCACGTCACTTCAGATATTCACGTTCTAAAGCTATTTCGAACTTTCAATTTTCTTTAGCACCAAGGACCTGACTATTCCCAATTTGTAGATTTTCATCCACTTGCCATAAATATTTACTTATTGATTTATATTATGCAAAAAGGGTGCATGTGGTCCTTAGGAAGCCATAGAAAAACCTGCACCTATTTGTTTGATTGCCAGGACGATTTAACTCTTCAAGAGCGGAGTTTTATGCACTATCACTCCGAAGGTTGGCACTTGCCCAAGCTATCCAAGCCTCTCACCCCAACTAAGCTGGATAATTGGTTCCTGGCTCGTCTGGATGGATAAAAGCGCTGACTTATTCATCATCTGGCCCCAGCAATTCATTGCATAAGCCCCACACGCTTTCAAATTGCCACTACGATATTGAACCGAAGTCGAATGCATGGGCGCATCCTAAAAAAGGTATCGATCAACGCCAAGGACTTTACCCTTTGTCCTCATTATGCACAAAGGAACCCTGCAATCAGTAAAAGAGCAAAAATGGACAGAAAACAAAAGCAACTCAAAAATGACGATCCAAAAACGATGGGGTAAAATATAATGATAACTTTCGTTAGACCAATTACTATTTAATCAATTTGGGCCTTTTCTTTGAGCTTTTCGAGCTCCCTTCCGAGCTGTTGAGAGAAAAAGCTCGGGTTAGCAAACAGCGGGAATGATTTGAAGATGATTTACCCAAAAAGTTCTTTGCGACCATCTTAAGCTGCCTTGGAAGCAACTTCGGAAGTAACTGAGTAAAATGACTTCTTCCCTGTTGTGAATGAGACCACCCTCATTGTTTACTTAAGACGGTTCCCATCATCCGTTCGGTTCGTTCCCTTAAGCTTGACCTCATTGACTTTACGCTCTCCACTAGGGCATTGTTTCCGTATATGGACGGAGCGGCACAGGCAATTATCCTACGCTTACTAGCATGGATAATTGCTGTGGCATTTCGATTAGAAGCAGACGCTGTCAAACGAATTCAGATGACGATTCAAATTCATCATACAGCCTCTAACCATGGTAGTTAGTCCCCCCTCTAGTCGCCTTCCCTCTCGCTTTGTTGGCTATCAATATGAAGGTAGGCCATAGCAACAAAGGGATGCTGAATCCTTCAGCTCATATCATCAGTTTGAAGATCATGTACAAGTAGGTATCCTCTCGCTCCGAATATGGATAGAACGGCTTAATTTTGCAAGGATTCTAGCCTTCGTTGCTAGGGATAAACGATTGTAGCGCCCGGACCATTTGAACAATAGCGCCCCCCTCCCCCCATGCTCCACCTTTTCATAATCCCTGGGTGGTATTCAAAACCAGAAATCTCTAACGGCTTGGAAAAGAATACCTGAGCTCCCGAAGAACACTCTGGACTGTCAAATAATAACTTAACTCCAAGAAGACGGTAACTCGATGATCACAGATGTTTCTCCATGGTATCCGCTCCGCTGATGAAAATCACGTGAAAGTCCAGTCGTGAAAGGCCTCTAACTACTTTTTTTTGGTTGTTAAGGCAGTTTTATTCTTTAAAAGCACAGTTTTATTCCCTTCTATTCTAGATTATATGGCTTATTATTACGTCCTGCATGGCCCTGGACCTCCTTTGAATTAGCCAGCTGGTCTGCCATGTATAAGCTTTCCATGAACGCCTCCTAAAATTGCAGTCACTGCAGCCAGGCTATACCTCTCTTCGAAAATTCCTTCCTTGTTTTCAACACATCTAGCAAATAAGCAGAAAATAAGCTTTTTCTCAAAAATCCTACAATTTTCGCTTCCTTCACAGGAATTTTTTTCTCATGTTGACCGCTCAGTGGAGTACCAACATTCATGAAGAACTCCTTCCGAATGCGTGATCTTAATAACAAAACATTCTTCTCTTTGTTGGTAAAAGCTTCTCTTCAATATCTGACAATAGGAAGGAAGAAATATGAGAATACCATAAATAACAAAAATTGAAATTATATGAATAATATAATGAATTTGAGGATAGCAAAAAAATACAAAAATAAATAAATAACTTATTGGAATTGACNNTTGCAATTTTTAATGTTTTTCTGATGTGGTATTATGTAATGGAAAAAAACGGGTAAGCATTAGCTGAAGGGCCGAGGGGGCAACATTTGTAGAGTGACCGTAGCCTTCCCGAAAATCCAACACTCCAATGTCAAGGCTCAAACTCCCACTCGGTGAAGTTGAGCAACCTCATTGACATCAGCAGTTCCCGAAACTAGATATTCAAATCTTATTTCATTTAAACAAATCCAAATTCAGACACAACGGATCTTCGTCACAGTCTGAATCTTTACATATTTAAATCAAAAGTCAAGTGTTTCACCCTAAAGAGGACTTAAAATACTGTCGAATGTGCTATTCCTTATTAATTTTCTTCATGTATAGATCAATTTATAACCAAAGCTAAGTGAAAAACGAGGACAGGTAATGTCTTTAAGTCTGGCTGAGTTCATTCCGGCCTAATGGAGACAGCCAATAGCTCGCATTAGGGAAGTCAATCTCGTTGTAAACCTTGCTTTTATTTTCTTAAGCCTACCAATAGAATTCGGCTACCCTAAATGGTTGTCTAGACCCTTCGTAGAAGTGGTGTGATCTTTTTGCCTTTGGGAGGCTCTTCTCTTTCATTGTTAGAGAAAATTAATTGTGTCGTGTCTTGAAATTAACATTAATTCGCCCAAATCTCATCCATCCATACCTCACGTCCTGCAAAATCTATCTGAAAACCCACTGGAAGGTACCTTGATAATAGCTTTTTTGACAGTTATCGATCCTTTTCGGCGTGCACCATATAGTGGATTTCAGGAGTCAGAATTAAATTTCAATTGAACTGTACAACAATGACTCATGGAGGGCGTAAAATGGTGTCCAGATTGATTTGTTCCAAGTGGATAACCTTGAACCTGTGGGATCATCAGTTGGTATCAGCAAAGCTGTAGCGGGGAATCCATCTACGGATCATGGCCGCCATAGCGTCGCTTTAACGACTGTTCTATGTGCCTCACATATCTTATTTTTCTCCCCTGAAATTCTTTGATAGGTGTAATTGGCAGAGAAATACCTAACGTCATGTATAAGGGAGGCCGTAATCATTAAGCATCCGCTTGGCATTTATGCACATGAATTGCCACCGGAACAATAACCGCCTAGACTAACCTAGGCTTCATTGCTCCAAACGCGGGGACCAGACTCGTTTAGGAGGATGAAAGCATTGACATGTACATGGGCTCGGCACCATACGTTACTGTATAAGCCACTTACGCAATCAAATCGCCGCTACGATTTTTTATGCAAGTCGACTCGGGGGCGCATCCCGAAAGGAGCACGCCGGGACATCTTGTTCTTGGAACGCACCTGTGGACGAGTTGAACGCACCTATGGACAAGTTTCTTCTCTCTCCGTAATACGGAAGTTTTC
>UZAF01016530.1:64279-77498 GCA_900617895.1 Haemonchus placei
TGTGTACCTCGCTGCTTGTGAATTAATCGGTGATATTCATTCTCCTCGATTCTNAAACCACTGGTGCTCCTACGGTCTTTTTGCGTTTATACTTACGTGGTTTTTGCGAATACCTCAGATCTAATCAGAAAATGTTTTCCTTTTTTGGTGGTACAACGATGAAATGGTTGAGGCGAAAAAACAATTACTCTGAAAACCTTGAGTCATAGAACGGCGTGAGATTTCTGTGGCTATTCTTTGACATTTATTTCATAAGCAGTAGAAATTAACTGGAGTATACTCAATGGGCTGATGTAGAAGCCAATCGTTTTTTTTTTACAAACTAGCTGGAATCCAAGAGGGAGAAAGTCTGGTTGATCTAGGCCAATCTTCATCTGAGATTTGATTCCTTGACTATGAGTCTGTCGGAGGCGCTGCTGGTTTCGCCTCCACGTTCTTGGAATTTTTCGGAGTTAGATGTAGGGCTGAATCAGATTGAGAGACCATCATTCAGTTGGAAGAGTGGAGGCTGAGAATGAGAGATATGTGAAACAAGAAAAATCTTTGGAAAACAACTGTCCCATCTGGCTTCCCGCGAGTATTTCTACCTCGCTGCTTGTGAATTAATCGATGATATTCATTCTCCTCGATTCTAAGAAACGATAATATCTGATGACTTGTTGGTTTATGGCCTGCTCATTAATTCTTACTCATATTGTCTTAGAATAAGTTATGCTCCCTTCGATTGCGAGAAGGTAAGAATTTTGAAGAATTTTTCTAAAACATTCTAGATGACAGCTGCAGCTTTAAAATTTTGCTATAAAATTGAAAATTCATCGAAACCCTCCACACGCTCAGCTCTTTTTAACCCATCTTTCTATTACTCTATTACTTTTCTGTCATCGAGTATCGTTTAACTGGCTCTTTCATATGCGAGCTGTAACACTGCTTCGGTTTATTGCCGACTATCGTTACATATAAAAACCCTCAGACACACCGAATGTGTGGTTTATATATAGTAAGGATTGAAAATGGTTTTGCGCGCGTAAAATCGATAAGCATTCAAAACCAGATGGACTGTTAGGGAACGGTGAGAGCAACATGAACATGACAGCACATTTAATCACAGCTCATTTTCAAGTTTCAACAAGTCCTACCATGTGAGGTCCATAGTTGAAGCTTGAAAAAATCGATGATATATACCCTAATTAATTTAAATGTCCAAACCTTGGACATCGAATGTTCTGGAATCAATAAATCGATAATCAGTATTCTGAGACCTTAGCTAATTGGATTTTTTGATTCTGGCTGGTGAAGAGTAAAAAGTGAGCATTTAGTGGTATTCTTTCCTAAATTTGTCGATGTCGACTAATTTTCGCCCGTTTGCAATTTCTTTGTTAGCGCACATTCATTTCATTCGTTAGAGGATGATCTTGGGTTCAGATGGCTAATTTTGGTCATTTAATGTCTCGGGAATGGGAGAAGGAGAAAGGCTGAGAGAAGGGCGATGCTATCCTCGCACAAACACTCAACAACTGTCTCGTTCCCTCCACCCCCAGCTTATGTCATTATGCATGAAGCGTCTCCAATTACTGGGTAAACGGTAAGACCGGTATTTCTACGATAGTTGGCTGGATTTTATGTTTATCCGCGCTATTTTGTGGAGATTTTGAACACCCAGGCTCTTGTACTTCTACGAAAAGCATATCAACTCACTCACCTAAAGCTGCGCCACCCACTCAATCAGTTCAAGACCGTGGGTCGCATGCATTCAGTGTATAGTTTATGGTACAAATAGAAACGTCGAATTGATGTTCCTACCGCTCCAGACAAGCTCAATAACACTCAGTCAAACAAGTAAAAATGGAAGCCTCAGTCCCCTCAGTCGAACAAGTAAAAATGGAAGTCTCAGTCCCCAAAATGGATTCCACCATGTGTTCAGAGTGTAGGAGCGCTTTTTGTTAAAGGCCCACATCCGACCATTAAGTCACAGTAAATTGATTTAAAGTAGGTCGTCAATCCAAGCGCAGTCGCCATCGTCATAGGCTCAACCGGTTGGGCAGACGCTAAGGGGACTTGGTGGAATGACATTTTACAAGAACGTTCGTATGTAAACATGTCAATCTCGAGCCATTGATAATATGATAACATGATTAACACGAACAAACATGCAAAAACATGAAAAGAATCGAAAACAGCTTTTCAATTTTTACAAACGTCAAAGCGCTCAAAAGGGCGTTCAACCTTTGCGCACGTTCGGAACGGGCGACGGGAGTCGTCGGGAATTCATTCGTGTCTGTTCTGCTCTGAGTTTCTATTGACTTTAGCATTTTGCCTTTTGGCTCCTACCATTTTCCCAGTTTCCCAACGTCAGAGTGATTATTTCCCAGTCTTACTTTATCTCTAATAACCTAGTGTAAAAAAAGGGTGTAACTGTTGTATTTATCAACTCGTTATTATGGCGTTTTGCTTTTCCGTTTCCATGGTTTTTCCGGTTGTTCAGAAACTCGTTCTCATTGCGCAGGAAGTAGCAAGGAAGTTGGAGTGAAGGAAGGAAGAAGATAGACCAATAAGTCCTCGAAATAGGTACAGAACCAAGTTTTTTTGAGATCCGAACCTCTTAATGGCGCTGCTTGATCCATCTCCCCAGGATCCGCGTGGGAATCGGTCCCCCATGAACTGCCATCTGAAAGGACATCGAAAAAATCAGCGTTGAATATGTAGGTTGACTTTGGGAATGTCAGATGTTCTGCTAGAAATTTTAGCCTTTAAGAGAGAGCAGATGTTTCCGATACTTTGCGCGAGTGCTTCATGAAGGGAATCTTGGTTTGCGAAGTGAAGTAGTGGATGGTTATTGAGCTTTACGTGCCGAAAGCAGGATAGGAACAAGCGTGGGCAGAAACGCAGTAGCTCTAAAATCACTCTGTTCACTGTAGTTGCACAAAAACTATAGAGGTTTGCTGAAGTCTTTCTAAAAATGTGCTTGGTCAACTGATATTTCACCTGGTCGCCTTTTCCGTACAGCTCGTGATAAGTAGTCACTCGTTACTGTTAAGATTCACTAGTGCTCTTATATGGCCTCGCCCTTGTTAGCACTACATTCCGAGCTGAAAAGTTCGTATTATCGAGTGTTAACGAGCTGCGCTATTCTCATTTTCAAGGTATCAAATGCGATTTTTTACAGATTTCAATAAATTGTTATGTTTTCTTACGCAGGTCAATCGGTTCCAGACCTGTTTTGAAGCATAAAATCAATGGATTGAGCATTCATTTTCTAGTTGATTGCACGAGCCAAATACCAATAGAATGCCTTTGTTATTCTGATCGAAGTGGAATACATGACGTATCTCAATTGCATGGAATCAGCCTCAACAATCTCTCATTGATTCTCCTCCCTGTAGAATAGAGACGATTAGTTCAATGGCATATATTCATCTCAAAAAACTTCTTCACGCTAAACCGTTGCCTCTCACACTGCTCTGTGCCTTACTTATTCATAAATTATTGCTTATCAGTTGCTTATTTATATTACACATCAATTAAATTGATATTTGGCCCATTATTTTATTCATCAATCCATAAGAAATCATCGAGTGAATTGGGGCCATTCCAAAACCGTCACCTTTCATTTTTGCGCACAAACCATTTCATTCTATGAAGGAAATCCCCTTGAACAAACAACGTTCTTTTCTGAAGAAGTTCCCATGCCATTTCGGATGCTAAATGACGCGCTATCTTTGATGTCTGCAAAAGGGCCTTCTTGATGTCTGTTTTTCTACAAGTTTTTGCCAACTTTCTCGTAGACGTTTTAATTGTTTCCATTTATGTTTAGTTCATGTTTATTTTGCAGTAAAGTTCTCATCTCTATTCAGAAGTACTTTGCCGTTAATGTTCTCAGAGATTTTGTTTGAGACTCGATTACTTACGCTGACATCTCCATTTTGACTTTGAAGTGATATTTTCGACCAAATGGGGAAGTGCCAAAACAAGAATTGTGTGGATATGCTTTAATAAAAAACTCATAGTGTAAATGGGTGGGTTTGTCGAGTTTAACTGAAAGGCTAAAAGGATGAGAAGGAGCCCTCAGAATCTGCTACCCGCTTAACAATCTTCTCTGCTTTCTGCTTGGGGATTGTCTGCCCTCTCGGTCTTTTTTTCTTATGATTGTTGCTTTTACCTCTGATTTCTATACCTGTTTTGTAACCAGTGATTCGTAACCAATGCGGCTTGTCCCGCCAGTGAAAGTAATAGTTGTAATGCCTCAAGGGGTAGTTCTACTAGAAAAAAGAAATGTGATGGCTTTTGGGGTTTCACTGGAAGTGAGGGCAACTTTTTAGAGCGCATCACGCATGTGTAAAGCGATGATTCGGAATCCCTAAGGCTAGAGAGTACATAGAGGTTCATTCGGTGTTGACACTGGCTAAGAGGCAGACCGTCGCTTAAAGGATAAACCGTCTCTCTCTGCTGAATGTGGTACGCAATACGAACCTGAAGTCCATCTTCTGAGGGTAATTTTCAAAGATATGGCTGTGTTGTGAAATTTTTGAGGGTACGGAAGTGATGTGAAATTTCTCTTCTCGGGGTATCAGTTTTATTTGGTGCTAGAGGGTAACAACCTAGAGTCCTTTCCATTTCAATTTGGAACATGGGGTGACTTTGCGCTCGGCCAGGAATTCTCCTGTGAAGGTAGTTCTGATTTTCAGTACCATTGGATGTACAGGATCAGAAAGATGTTTATACAAATCAAAAGGAAACAAATAATGAGTAAGAATTATTAATTTAGCCGAAAGTTTTCGAACCAGCGTACGTTTTCGAGGGCTTTCGATGTTTACCGGCTCCGCACGACGGTCGATCACCCTGTTTCTAACTTCCTGGGGGAAGAAAGTCACTTTGGTGAAGTCCAAATCCTGAAAGGGTAACGGAAATGTCTGTGGTGAATTCTTTCTTCCTTTACTGGATTAAGTATAATATCGTTTAGCCTCCCCACTATATCCTGTGTCATTTTCTTGTCCGTTCCATCTTTCATTGTTCACAACTTCGTTTTTCGACCTTATCTCCACAGGTGCTGGACAAAGCCACTTTACGGAGGTCGCTCGGATGGGTGGGCTGTTTGCCGCTCGGATTTTCGCGCCTTTTTCTCTCCACTGCAACCTTCGCTCCTTGGCTGCGCTCTAACTTACGTACACACGGTACCTTGTAATTTGTCCGAGTAACTCCTGTTCACAAGGGATATTCAAACAATTTGAACGCTCGGTCCTTGACTCCTCAAGCATTCGGCCACTTATGGCTAACTCGTTGTTTATGCGGTGTATGAGCTTATAATGGTAGACGGACTGGTTTTTTTCGTCGACGAATAGTCTCTTCGCTTAAGTTCAATCTTACATCTGGTTTTTCTTGTTGTGAATTCTTCTAAAAAGACGAGAAGACATACTTGACTGACATGCTCGGTTACTTAATGCCTGACCAACTGACATTCTTGTTAAGTTGCCTCCTCACATACAAATTTCTAACTAGTTCTTTCTCCCTGGTGCTGTGAAGCCCCTTTTTGGAGTCATTAGCTTATCTAGCACGAGGTAAAGCTCAGAGTTCACTATTCACTAGAACCCGAAAAAATTGCATCAAAAACTTGCTTTTCTAGATAATTGAGTCAAACGATTGGTTACCAACTACTGGTTCCGAAATGGATTTCGATGATTATCCAAAAAAAAAACCTTTGAACGAGCAAATGCTTCTGTTGCATAAATAAGGCCTTCTTTTTTTGTAGGAGCTCGATGGTTTTTATTCTGTAGCTGCTGGGCTTTGTACATCCTGGTGCCATAATCTGTGAGGACTGACACTACGCAGTTGAACGTTTCTATCTTTTTCAGTTTATCTTCGGTTGAAATGAGTAGAATGCATTTTACAATATCATTAGTGGTTTTCAAGGTTTTTTCCACTGTTGTGTGATGACTCTCCTAGCTGCTGGGCTTTGTACATCCCAACGATTCTCCCAATTAGGACTCTCCCAACGATCGATCCTAATTTTCAAGCGAAATGTTCGCTATTGAATACGTAAAGTTACAAAATGGTTAAATAGTAAGGAGCTCTGAAATCTCTTGCCTGACAATCTCATGGAATCCAGTGTAGACGTTTTCTGCGTTCCATTTACTATTCGACATGTGGCACGTTTACATCGTGATTTACACATGCTGAGGAATGATTGGTCGGGTTCTGCTGGAAACGCTTGGCAGATGTTTCTCGAAGTATCTCCCCAATCTATTCTTGGTTTAGCTTATGGTGAAATGCAAACATCCCCGTCTGTGTATCTGCGTGGTTTATCGCAATTTTATTAGCGAACTCATAGAAATTCGCGAGAATTCAATCTTTTTTTAGCCAGCAAGCTTTTTTCTTTCTGAGGTACTGCAACTGATGCCAATTTTTATGTGAGTGCAGAAAGCTTGACTTGTACATCTCCTTACGCCACTAGGTCACGCCTGCCGGTTACGCTAACTCATTCCACTGCGACCCTGAATGGGAGTAATGTGCACAGCACACCATTTCTAATCTATCTGCGATATGAAGCTCAGATAACCACCTCCTAACAAACAGACCAGTGAAAAGGTGTAAAACAAATATGGCTTGACCTGCTTTCACTGATGAATCTCTTCCGGAGTTTCTCACGAAAACTTTGTCATAACTGCCCGACGTCTAACATTTCGATTTCGATGCGCCCAGTTTTGAGATAGGATTTGCAGGGTCAAATGCCGCCGCTGAAGGTTAAGAGATCCACTATCCGGCATTCAGTAACGATTAACCCGTTGCGTTTGCCACTCCCGGATTCATCCAATGCGGTCAAGTCATCTGCATAATCTGCACTTCAGCGGATTGCGTAGTGCTTATGAAATTATGGTCACTTTCGATATTCTGGCTATTACTAATAGTTGCGGAGTATTAATTACCATTTTTTGAAAAAATTTATTTTCCTATACGTTGAATACGATTTGCTTCTAGCAATCTAATTCTTCTCTGAAAAATTTGTCAATTCGTCCTACACTTCGAAATCGGTAATGTTTGGCATTATTGGAAATTTCTCAAGGTTAACGCTACCACAGAGAAAAGCTCATAATCTGTTCATGGTTGCAGGAGGAAATGTTGTATTTTTGTGTAGCACCATGAAGGTTTTGTGACCTGTATTTCTTGAGACTTGAGCGTCTTTCTTACTATTAAGATCACACCAGGGCAGCGATTCTATCTTGCTTTCCATAGATCGGGTATTGTTTATTTGAAAGTGCGAAACATAAGGCTGACAATCGAAACAATACATACACAGATCGGAGGCGGTTGTATTGGCGGCGACGGATTGCGTTCCACACGACCCGCAAATAGGCCCGGTGGGCCAGTCAGGCTTCCGCCATCGCTCACTTCCCCTCAACGGCGCGTACACACGCGGTATCTCTCCGAGTCTTGACGCTCATCGGCCACTTCATTATATTTCAAAGATCACCAATAGACCTTTTTTCCGAGTTCCCGAAAGAATTCAATTTCGAATTAGTCCTTGATATTGTACTTTTCTTGGATTTTTTTTTGTTAACTGTCCCCTTGTTTTTCGTCCAATTTCTTGTGCCTTGGTGGTTCTCTTTTTCCAAATCTCTGCTTGGGAACGGATACTTAGTATCGCATTTCCTCTACTTCCTTTCTGTACTTGCTTTGTCCTTCTTCTACAAATACATTTTTTCGGAAACCTTCTGCAATTCCTGAAATCGTTTTTTTTATCCAACTGCAGAGTGAAAACTCAGAATGACGCCAGTATCAAGATTTATTTAAAAAACAAAAATATTTGTTGAACACATGAAAGCTGACTTTTATCGATTTCTTTCTGTTTTATCCGATTAAAAGTGATAGCGAGGTTTTTCTTCATCATTTAAGGATATGAAAGGCAATGTCAGCCTCTGATTGATTACTTTTGTTTGCTAGTGCATATAGGGTCAGGCCACATTTTCCATTTAATTAAGAACTCCTGTAGGAAATGATCTCCATTCAATATGTGGCAATTCGCTACTTCTAATCAGTACGACAAGCAAGCCCAAGATTTGGTTCTTCCTGGTTAAGCAACGCTTACCCTTCTGACCGCCCTAAAACGTTTTTTTCAATGCTACCCCAGGTGTTATTCCCACTGGCTGTGCTAGAACCCATTATATTCCTCTTTTTTTCTACATAGCAATATCCGTAAACACAGTGTAAACTTCTGCAGTTCTTTCGTATTTCTTCTCTCTTTCTTATCAACTTTGAAGGAGGGCAATCTGGTGGTTCTGAAACAAAACCCCTGAAGTTGAGCAATACGTAATGGTTTTCAACGAGCCTTCCCATAACTGCCTTCAAAATGAGTCAGGTTCCGCAATATTTAAAGAATCTTTTCACTTGAGAGTCTACGGGGACCACCTTGAAACGTCTCGCTCGCTAAGTCTAGCTATGGGTCGACACGGAACTGTCCAATGTCGGAGCACTTGAAGAGTGTCGGTCGTCCTCATTTCTGCGTCTTCACAACTTGATTTTCATTATTCGCCCCCACATTCACTTAACGCCCACCTTTTTCTAATGGTGGCGCCACTCGGATGAGTTTTCGACCTTTGAAAATTTTTTTTCGCTCTTCCATTAGATTGAATGTAATTTTGAGGTCTTTAAACGTGAAAAGATGATTAAGTGACGTACTTCTCAATTCGGACGCATCCTTCCCTTTGGAGTGGTACCGAGCACTCTGGTTACCCTGATGATTGTTTAACGATAGCAGAAAACCTTTGCCGATAAGTTCTTCTTCGATTTTTTATTCGCTGCTATTCTTAGCCACAATCCACCGTGTGAATGTAATCACAAGAATCCGAGTTGGGGGCAAAACGTTTGGCTTCAAGCAGGATTCCAAACCGCATCTATGCATTCTGGTAGCCGCAATTGTCCATTACACTGTGAAAATTGCATGCTTCTATCCTCATTCCTTTCATTTTTTTCCTGAGAGGTGATGCATAGGGTTTTCGTAGTTTGATAGATAAGGGACAACCGAACAGTATAAGGAGCTGCGTGTTCAAGTACAGTTTGCTCATCTCTTCTCGTTTAGCCAAGCATTCTTGCGATGATTTCTCTGATTCCACTCATCTTCTATAAGCAAATATTGATGGCAAATCAATTTAAGGTGCTAAATTTGAATTTAATGAGGCATGAACTTGGTTCCCCTATAATGGACAGAGATAGAGTGTTGTGGGGAATGTCAGCGACGATGTGATATAACTCGCATTCCGAGTGAGACGTGCAGGGAAATGTCAGAGGAGTCTGAGCTCCTCTCTTTGTTTCATGCTGAGCGATTATTAAATCACTCCTGTCTAATGAAATATCCTTTCGACCTTGTGCTCTAGTGGAGCTCCCTTTAAGTCTTGGGCACTTTACAATCGGAACTTTCAAAATGATTTATATTATAGGGAATATTATGCAGCGTGATAATATGATGTAAGGTATGGATTAGAGCTATTATGTTAATTTTATTCACTCTTGCTTCATTTATTGATTTGAACTACATACTGCCAGCTTAATGATGTAACAGCGGGGGCTTCTTTCTGGGCTTATCGCATTAAATTATCACTGCTTGAAGACCCCTCTTTCGACCTGATTGGTAGTCTTTTTCTTGTCGTTCTGTCAGCTGGAAAGTGAAAACGTGACTGATGAGCGGAGCCATCACGTCTGGATTTGGCCACTTGTAGCGCAGTTTCTCTTTGAGTACGCCCAGACCATCATAGCACCCATACTACTTGACCTTCTTAATGTAGTCGCTATACTCCGACGATTCGTTCTAAGATCTTGTCTTCCTCCAAACTTTTTATTAAATTTATAGCTTCGAAGAAGGTCTCAAGGCGGCTAGGGCGAGGACCGTTCGCTTATTCCTGTTAGGTTATCTTTTATAGTGAGATCCACGGACGAATAAGGTTGGTAATACTTATTCACATGATGATCTCTTTTTATACTGTAGTGGTGGTTATGCCACTTTTCCTTTCACTCTCTTTTCTCTGACTATCTGCTTTGTCCTTCTGTTCGAATCTTCATCAAAATCTACGACTTCTCCCCGACACTTATTTAAAGGCACAGTTCACGACAAAAATGGTTTTTGGGATTTCACCATACTATAAATTTGAGGCACCCTCTTATACGATATCTGACGATATCATATCGGAAAACGGCCTAGTTAAAGTGTTATGAGGGTATAAAGATTGGCTCGTGTGTATCCTGGGACGAGTTTCACCGCATTGTAGCAGCTGCACAGATCAGAAAGGATATCGTGTAGGAATTGCAAACAACTTGTCATGACCCACAGCGGCAGTGAAAGGCAGTTGTGTACAGTTCTGGCTTGCAGTAGTCAGCTCCTTGCGCAATTGCAACAACTGAAATCTCGTCCGAATACGCCATCCATGTTATTTCCATCATGGTAATCACGTCCAGACTCTATTTTTTTACTTTTGAGGAGCCCTACTTTTCTCAAAATCGGCAAATTTCTTTGCTTTATTCACTACCAATGAACTATTCTCAACCCATACTTCCGCTTTTCGACTAAAATGGATCACCTCAAAATGATCGTGAACTGTGCCTTTAAGCGATGAAACCAGGTATTCTGATCGGTGTAATGATTTCGTATTTCATAAGTTATTTTGACGATTTGGTCGCTTATAGTTACCCTATTCGGATACACAACTCGAAAGAAGCTTGTTCGCTTGGTCGGTTGAAACTACCTATTATTACAAATCTTCATAACCGTGAAAAGAAAAGACACAGGCCTCTCCAAAACCAGGTTCGCCGAGGCTGTCGTATTGAGGCATTGAATACCTACCTGTTCATGATCATAGCATAGTCCTTGCATGGAACTTGTTTGTCCCATCCCGTCGTAGTGACTCAAATTTTATGTCCTTCCTTTGAAATGACTTGTCTACGTCTCTTTCTTAAAATCTTTGTAAAAGCTTCAGCTTAAGCTCCGATCTGAATGCACATCATTCTTTTGCTCCTATTAAACGACTTTAGTATTTCAAGCTCTGTTGGATTCTATGGGCATGCAGTAAAGCAAGCAATTTCGTTTCTTCATGTGCTGCAATCTTGTATAATGCCAGCTGTTGGGTTGATCCGGTTTGGCAGGTAATAAATGCAAGAAACACTTGAGAACCTTATGGTTGTACATATTCATAAATGCACATTTAACCCATTCATTCAATTACTTGCTTGATCTGTGCTGATCCAGAAATGTTTTATACTTATTAGTTAAGACTGCAAGTAAATATTCCCATAGAGACCTGAAAGATTAGCTTTAGCACAGCGAATTCCATCTTGCGATTGGTAATTGCCGAAAATATTTAAAGATGATCTAATTTCTGCGAATTTTTGTATTTGCAGTGAAGATAAGCATCAATTGAACTTTGTAGTAACCTATTTAATAAATGGAACGTGCTAGATAATCGTCGCAGTCATTCCACGTTGCACTTGATTTTATTTAGCCCAGATCATAGTTTTAGAGAGGTCGTGCATCAGAAAGTGGGTTAGTGCCGTTTTTTATTTGAGTTACAATCAATCTTATTAACATTCCCATGCTAGGAAGAATAAGTAGTCGTTGAGCAGTTACTCGGACTAATCTTGTATCTTTTCGGAGTTATATTCCATATTTGTATCTCTATAGCAGTCGAAAATAATTATTTAGTTAAATTTCACAGATTTCGTTCGCTGACATTAAAAATCGATTATTTCATTAGAAAGCAAAGTAACAATGTGGTAGTCTTTAAGTTCTCGCTTGTTGTACCTCGGCATGATAGTTCACGATGCTATGTCTCGCGAGATTTCAGGTGGACCAAGGACTCATGGATTTCAACAGCCCACTGTTCCAGCTTACTGTCTGCCCATTAAATTTGCTGCACCAACTCTGAATAACCTTCAACCTACTTCCATCCATATAGCTTTTAAATATAAGTGTATCAGAATTCGCAAAAGCCACTTCGACAAAATTATAGTTGGGGATAGGAGACCACTGCTCTTTCCCTACACTGAGCGCTAGAGCGCAGAGGAGGGTAGCCGAATTCGCGAGCCCATAATGGTGCTCCACGACCTTTTTGGAAAAACATGGTTATTTTTTAACCAAAGCCTTAGGAAGGGAGCAGCACCGAGTGGGTGAGTCTATTGAACCACCCTAGGTTTTTGCCCGAGATGCTCATTTCACCCGATCCGGTGCTGTTTCACCCTCTAGCTGAGGTGAAAAGTATATTTTTCGTGCTAATAGTCTCTAAGCATAAGTAGGTAAAGTCGGCTACCCCACTCCAAATTTCACAGTTGCAAAGTAAAGCCTTCCAACTACACCACCATTTCTATTCTTGAGCCCCTGATAATGTCATATTAATGTTTACTTATCACATACAATAACTTATCGGGGTCGGTTCATCTTCGAATCAATGTTCAATTCAGTTCAATCGAGCTAGGAGCGAATACCGTACCCCTATGTTACCCCTATGGGCTGAGAAGTTCGGTAGGCTCGATGAGCGGGATCCACAAGCTTCCTTCAAGTTTTGCTTGTCCCGTTTAAGTGGGCCGCCGTAGAAGGGTGAAGGACTTGATTGGTTTCGGGGCCCAGCAAAACAAGTAACGGGCACATTACCGTGCCCAGCCGCTGCCTTCCTCTCCGAGGACGAAGATACGTCTAGTGTCATGTTTTGACTTAATGTTTTGTCAACTGCTGTTTTAACGCCGCAGTATGCAAAGCGAAAGTCTCACAAGGTTGGCGATTTGTGGGTAAAACTCCAGTCTCATACGGGACTCGAACCCGTACTTGTCCTTTAGGGAAAGTCCCGTCCGAGACTATAGTTTTGCCCACAAATCGCCAACCTTGTGAGACGTCTAGTGACACAGTGTCATAAACTTCTCAGAAAACCTGTCCATCCATCAAGTCCTAATCTGGTTCTTGTATGATTTAGGCACTATGTGGAAGAAATTCATAGAGGCTTTTTAGTTGAGCACGTCATTCTTACCATGTCTCACCATAGGGCGCTATTCCCGAACTCACCACCAAGATATCAGCTATCCTTTTGAGGGAGGACGAGGATAGAATGTATGAGAACAACTTTCTTTTTTTCATCAATTACTGTGTTAGTATAGCATAGATTTTCTGATTTCATGTCTACGAGTCGCTAAACGACTGTTTGAGTTTTTCAGATTAACAATAATTTCTTTTTTTTTTTGTTCACATTCCTAAGAA
>UZAF01016531.1:7091-32988 GCA_900617895.1 Haemonchus placei
CTTTGACGGCCTTCCGAAGGGCAGAGGTCTTTGCAGTCCTTTCTAGTCTTCCTCTTAGACAATTTTCAATCTTTTCAGTCTCTTCGAATCGCTTAATGACGCGATGTACTTGCTTTCGATGGAGTTTGAGCATCTTGGAAATCTCGGATACTGATGCTCCGCGTTTGTACATCGCGACTACTGCTGAACGATCGTCAAGCGAAACCATTTTTACAAAAGAATAGCAAAGAAGACTGCCCTCATTAGGTTCAAAATATGCGGGAAAATCAAATAACTCCATAATATAGCGAAAGAAGAAAACGAGAAGCCCAGAAATCGATTTTTTATTGCCCGTCACACTTCATGTGGGTCACCCTGTATATGCTAAGAAATCAAGGGTCCTATCGGGAGAAGGTCACACCATCTGCTTTGCCATAAAATCCTTAATTTCAGTATCAGTCACCGAACGATAGTGTAATTCGACCCGGCTTGAGTTTAAAGTCCCTAGTTAGAATCTAATGTTATGAGGGGTCAGCCTTGTAACTGACACACTATTCTGTCACCTTTCGATCTGTGATCTGAATCCGAGCCAGAGATCCAAAATTCATTGGTATCTTGCTCATTGATGCTTGTAACTTATGCGCCGACACCACGCAGAGAGCATTTTAGGTCTCGCTCACAGATCCAAAAATTCTGGACTTCCAGAAAGCTCAAGGAAGGAGCGGAAAATAATCCCACCATCAAAGGTGGATCTTTTCTTTGAACTCGAAGCAGCCTTACGCTCTCATCGTTCTCGTGATCTGTTACTGAGAATCATGAAATTTTCGTCCTTGACTAGGGCCGTGTGATGATTTAGTGGGTTTTGAAGGTCTTGAAGGGTGCTTGGATATTTTGTCACAGGGCCTCATGAGCCGACTCCATTCTTCTAGCTATCGAAGAGGGCGGAGTTGTCGAGAAGTTAGTCATTCAGGAACAGTCGGTAACTCTATGACACTATTACAACTGAGATCTGTCAATCTCAGTTGTAATAGTGTCAATGGAGTTACCTACTATTCTTGAATGAACCTTGCTCAAGCACGAATTCATTTCAACTAAATCAGATGTGAGCTATGGTTGCGTAGTTTATTTTTCACGAATAAAGAGGCCAGCAGTAACCAACCCAATGTGTCAAGCTTCCAAAGGCCATCGACGGTCTCGTTCTTGTGTGAAACTCCGATAGCGTAATGATGCGTGTTAAGAGAGGTGCTGAAAGTGAACAAATAAAAACGTTCTTATGAGAACTATGTCGTAAAGTGCAAAACTCCTCAAAAAGCCACTCACTTCCAGTTTATTTGGGACTACAAGTTTTCGATGAAGCCTCCTATTTTAGTAAAAAAGTTCATTTGCCTTGTTAGGTTCTTCAAGAAGAACTCTACCATTCGTACATGCCCCGATCTGAGAGGTGAGATCTCAAAAACTATCCAAATAAAGGTAGCAAAATAAATGAGAGGGTGGGAGTTGGGCATCAGTACCGCTATATAGAGCCGAGCGCAGAGGTCTCTGGAAGGGGCAGAATGGCAACGGCGTGGCCGGCCAGGTAAGAAAGGGGTATGCGACGTTCTAAGGTGCGTTGGGCTCCAACTTTGTATCGTGTATTTGGCGATGAACCAACGACCTCCTGCTTACCTATTGGCCTTGAAATGGAAGGATTTGCGATGTCTTTAATTCTCAAGAATTGAGGTTATTCTACAGCTCCCTGATGTACCCTTTTGACATTTTCTTACTTGAATTACATTTATCTACCATTTCCATTTGTCACCTACACTCAAATTACCATGCTCATTACCTATAAGATGAAGCTCGTAATTGATTTATGTAGATTTGATCAGAAAAAAAACTCAAACGAAACGTAGTCATGGCAATGTCACTCCTTAGTTAGCTAACAATCTGAACATCAACCTGTCCGATGTAGGCCATGGCGTGATTATGTGGAAATTAGACAGTCGAGACAGTGATGATGGTATGCTGTCACTTCGTAGTTCTCGATACCTGCAACAACACGGGTAAGTCGAAAGGGGCTAAAATTTATCAACACAGTCCACATCACTGCTGTAGTCAGTTTGTCTATACAAATGGTGTTAGCTAAAGTGCATAGAAATTTCGTAGTTTTTCTCAGCTGAAAAGCTTAAAACATATTGCTTTAGATTGGCGCCCATAATTTTGGGACACCCTGTACATATTATCAGTGAGCACATCAATAGTGAACTCTCATTATTAAAAAAGTTCTAACATTGTACGATGGTCATAATTTTGTGCATTACAGGTCTCTGGGTGGTAACGCTTTTATTCCAAATGAACCTGATTGGTTGCTTTCCATAGGCGCCAACACGACGATATGTAAAGAGCTACTGCAGCTTCCTTTTACACCGATGAAACTCTCAGCATCACTCGAGTACATTTTCTGAGTTGATCTACTGGGTTGTGGGTCGGTGGGAAGGTCTTGAGACACACATTAACATTTTTTTTGCGGTTCTTCTATGAAGACCCTTGATGCTCTCTGACCGTCATCACACTTAAGAACAGCGTCAGAGTCACCAGCAGTGGAAATAGGTCTTTGAGCGTGTTAAACATATAGCGATATCGAGGTAAGAACTTCGAAAAATTGTCCTCTGCGGATGGCGTCGTTGCTCCATTATTATTGGCATACTGTTACTACTTTTCGTACTGTATTCCATAATCACTGGGCTGCTTCTGCTTTATTCTGCTAACCCACCAAAACCTTCTCACCTGCTGTTAGGTCAAGCCGGTGCTGCACGACAGTATCTTCTCCTCTTGTTGTGTCGATTCGACTGCACTCCACCCGACAACAACAAGAGGAGAAAATACTGTCGTGCAGCTTGACCTAATAGCACGTGAGAAGGTTTTGGTCGGTTACTTCTAGAACTTGAAGGGGATGCTATAGCACAAGTTCAAATAGCTCCGAAAACTCGTTCATGCTATCCAAGAAAAAATGACTGAAAAAAGTTTCCGTTCATCTTTTACAGGTTACAGGAGCTTGGCACGATTTCCTATTTGAGGTGCCTTAAAAGGGGATACTCCTGTCCCTCTACCTCGTCCACTCTGAGTATCCCCTTTTAAGGCACCTCAAGTAGTAACCAGCCAAGAAGAAGATCGCCACTTTTGGTGTGACTGACTTCATTGAATCGAAAGTTTGAGTAAAAATGTCAAGGAATGTAGAACGTGTATCCAAACGTATTGGCAGCAAAAGACATAGCCGAACTGGGGAGAATTATAATGCACTGAGATGGAGGACTGGTGATTGCGCCCTGATAAGATCTACCCGACGGAATTCTAGGCATGTGAATGTACATACATCGTATAGATATGAATTTAACTAACTGCTGAACCAGAAATGCCTTAGCAGGTATGAAACGCGGCAACTTGATGCCGCCGTTTGGCCTACATCGGAACACAACGCAACGAAATCGAAATGAAGTGCTCAATATTCTTTCGGGCTTTCAACAAAAGAGAAGAAAGGGCGTTTGGATTTCTTAAAAAATCCTAATATGACCAGCAGAGGTGAGTATCCGTCCACGACGATCTTCTGCCATACATACAGGACTGTCGTGATTCAGTGAAATCATGACGTGATCGTCGTTATCATATGTTCAAGACACACAGCGAAGGCTTCTATTCGGTACTGACCGTCGACTACGGCAGCGGTGGATTCGACAATGAGAGCATCACTGAAGTGCTGCCGGAATCCGACAGGAAACATGAATATGGGATACTACCACCTTAAACTACCATGCTCAGGATACAACAAGAGAGAATTGTATACCAGTAGTTCTAATGTTAGGAATATCGCAGAATGGCACAGGTACCGTTACGGCAGGACACAGTAAGCAACTTCTAACGGAATGCCATCCTAGATTGATGATTCAACTCCTCTTCCGGAAAATTGAGAAAAACCAAAAAAAAATTGGTAAAGTAAAAAAAAACGAAGTATTGTTAATGATGGGCAGAGATTAGAAGAACAAGCTTGCCAGAGTCTCAGGACGATGAAATCACATTCCACTAATCTAGCCTCTAGAATTTCTGAACCAGAATATTTACCTTTTACCCGACTCACGGCATCCCTCTTTATGTTTTATTTCTTATTATTCCATGAAATGTAAGCTATTAAACTTGCACCGAGCACCAAATTCTTCTTGATCGATTGGTATTCAAAGAGACGTGTGACCAAAAAGGAGTTTATAGAAGGGACATGGGGCTCACTTCACATAGCGACACTTTGGATCTCTACAACCTCTGACAAACTCATAATAAACAAATGACACTCACTCTCTCGCTACTACCAGGATTTTCTCAACGTAAGTACGAGATTACTCATCTATTCTCTGACACTTAATTTCCTAAATAGGGAATGAACGATACTGTTCCTCAAGGTAATGTGAACAGAACTACAATGATTTCGCTTGAGCGAATAGGTTGTGAAGTGAGACCATGCAATCTCAGAGACCTCATATGAATTTGTACCCTATATAAACTCTTTCTTGAGACAGGGACAGAAAAAAGGCTTGAACAGAGATTCGTTTCGGCAAGGTCGGAGGCTCTTTTACAAATGTACTAGTTCTCGATATTTCGACTGTAGAGGAATCAGAACAACTCACGTAATCAAAGCCACTTTGCTCTTATCGGTGAAGGTTCCAGCGCAGTAAGCAGGAAAAGATTGGCTCGAGACGTGCTTGCACTCAGATGCATTCAAATAGGTCATAAGCCGATTCAACTCTTCTTTTGGAGATCCTATAACAGGAACCATCAAAGATTCTCGAATTGGGTGCTCACTAGCTGAATCAGCGATTATTACATGCACTGAGAGCTCGAATTTAACTTTTAAATAGATTTTGTGTCCATTCTTCTCAACCCCACCTACCACCACAAAGCAAGACATGAATGTTTCGGGAGAGAGTGGGGTCAGCAGACAGTAGTGGAACACACTCACCGAGTCCAAAAACGGGCGCTGTGAGATGAGAACGAAACTCGGCCGAATCCATCCGCATCATGCTGACGCGATATTTGCAGTTTTGACTTTCTTGTCCACATAGTCCACTGGATGTGGCACCAATCAACGCGTACTTTTCGGAGTAGAAGAGCCAATAAAGCAGCTGATACCTGAGAATATTTGGCTCTTGCCTGACTGGTTTTGCAGTCAAAACCTTGGAAACTGACCATTCCCCAATCACTTGTGTAACGTTGGGCTGGCTACCCGAATCTATATTTATCGTAAGCGCTAGGTGGCGTGCTGTCATATTCTAAAAGAGTATCGATCATGAGTCCACTTTTTGAGGGGCACCTCAGAAAACCGTTCCACTCAACTGCACCAACTGACGCACGACGCGTGGCTGATCGTAGGCTTGGAACTGGAAGGCATAGAGTTCCAATTTAGCCACATCATAGGTTCTACCACGAATCGCATATTCGATATCCCACGTCGCCCAACGATCCCATCTATCGAGCTCGGTAAGGTAGTGCACTTCGACGTCTCCTAATATGCCCACAACGCAATCAACTTGATCAAGCACATGAGGAACATCGACATAACAATCGCTCACCACCTAGATGCTCTATCAAATCATTTTTTTTCGGGAGGAATACAGTCCATCTTGTTGCAGCTAGATCTCGCTCGAACTTGCCAGATGACAGCTGATTACCAGTAACAATCAATACACGCCTGGAAAGCGACGTGATAGCTGAACCAAGAATTACGTATGTCGAGTGCGAACTCACTCTATTGGCCCACTCTCACCGCAGACAGTGAAGGACTCTGAATTGTCGCCGAAATGAAGAGTTTCGTTACACCTGGAACAAATTTTTTTTTNTTTTTTTTTCATCGCCCAGATAGAGTTTCACGGCATCGTCTGACCATTTTCGTGAGACCTCCTGACATTGCTGGGATCTAGCTTATTGAAACAGGCTGTCTCGACGATTATTTTGTACGCTGGCACACTTTTAAGCAGAACATGACTTTTTCTGGATCAGCCGCACATATTGTGTGGCAGCTCTTTCGAGAGGCGCTATTCTCTGTGGGCAAGGGCATAACCTTTTCATTCGTGTCAATTATTCAAAGTCATCGATTGCGATCTCCAGGCTAGCGAATTCCGAGAACCTCCGGCATTCACTTCTCTTTGATTCTCCTCTTCATCCTATTGGCATAATGTTCCGAAAAAGGTCTCTAATTTAAAGCTTGAAATATCACAATATTTCTTTCTTTTTCTTAATTCTTTTCCAGACCGGATCTTTTTGTGTTCGGATCACCACGATGATTAGGAACTGGAGAAGTGAGACTTCTGATCTGGGCTAGTACGGTGGTTCCCACACGTTCTTAGTTACTAGCTGTTGGTCAGTACCTGAGCTCTAGTTTTTAGGCGCGGTAAGCACTTATGCTCAAGCTGTCATAGGACTTGTTACCTATTGAAATGTTATACGGAAGTGACCAGGGCTTGCGAAAGGCATCGTGCATGGGAGACGGAACATTTACCCAGAACTCTATGGACGCGGTAAATCACGCGGCGGAAATCGTGTGATTAAAACGACTCTGGAGCCTATCATTGGGGCACAATATTGAAGTGGGATAGATAAGCAGCATAAGCTGGCCCTACTTATCCAAACTACTTTAAAGCCGTGCCCCAATGATAGGCGCCAAAGTCCTTTTGGTCACTACGAATTTCGCCACGCGGTTTGCTGCGTCCATCCAGTTCTGAGTGAATGTACCCATACCCATCGTGCATCAGTACCATGTGAAGTTTAGAAGGCGGAAAAGACACTCTCGCATAATAATGAATAGCATGCTGCGCTTGATGCCCAAGTCAGTGCCTCTACATCCCCGGCACGCTAATTTCATATAAGCGACGTCAGATAGATATAAAATTCCGGAGATCCCGATTAGAAACTCAACTCCCGGTCTCGGGGGAGGGAGGTGCGGCGTGCTGATCACCTTTGATAACCATTCATTAGCAATTTCTTCCGAAGTAAATATGACGCCAATTACCTCGAAGGATCTACCTACCTGTACTGAGGCGCCGCCAAAAATTCATTTAGCCGGAGTCTTGCATACAACGAATTATTGAGAATAGGAGGACTTTCGATATCAACTGTTCTCCACTGGATGGGCAGAGATAGCGGGAGACTGAAAACATAACTGGACCAATTGAAATGAAAGAGATTTCATGAAAATGAATTCAGTAATGGGTATTGTCAAAATGATTCGGACGGCTCTGGCTCGGCTATTATCTAGGTTACACTCAATTGTTATCATTGACAAGTAATAATTCATATTTACGTTTTCAAGTCGATGCTGAGTTCTCGTTCGACTTCGTCGTAGATCTTTCGGAGAAGCACCACTGTGATGGCAATCAGCAGCAAGCGTAGACTGAGCAGGGAGTTGAGACAGTGCATTGCTTACATCTGAACACTCGGTACAACGATTCTACAAAAGTGTCTAATTCGTAGTCAGCTGACCATTTGCCAAGGAATGATACTTGGTAAAACGACACTTCGCCAAGGAAATTCCTAATGTGCTACAATTAATTTGTAAATAAATCAGCGGGAAGGCGAAGAAGACAGATATATTAGGCTGATATTATATACTATATAATGAGCCGTACAAACTTATATGAATCGTCGTATTTCTATAAAAGCCTTTGCTCCTCAGACCGTCTCTGCGTTCCAAAGCAATCTCAGGGTTGCTACCAGTAATATTCAAATAGGTCCGCAAGCGTCCTCTTGTAAATTATGTCGCAAACAACGGGAAATCAGCTTTGGTTAACTTTGCTGCTCGTTCCGCTGGCTTCAACATCAACAATGCATTCAGAAGGACCCCAGCCATGCAACAGTGAGCCGTTCATTCACTTAGATCAGTGCAACGTTGCCGGATACTTTAGTACGGTTCCAGAAAATTCTTACTCAGTGATTCCGCCCCAACTGTCCGGCGATCTCCATCACGGTTTGTGCTCAAGCAGTCAGTTGCTTCACCTAACCTTCAATCAGTAATAGTTCCTTCAGGACTTGGTAACGGTAGATTAAGGCTGAAACTTGACAACGATAAGAAGGTTGCTATCTGCACCAAACGGAAAGCCCGCTCGCGCCGGCTGATTGTGAGCCAAGACGGCACCTGAGGAACTTTTGCTGAGCATAGGACTCGAAGGGAGTGCCATATCAGGAACAGCTATCACAAAGTCATACAGCCACGGCTGCAAGTGAAGTAAATTGACCGAGAACAGTTTCTAATACTTCTCTGAAAGACCGCGTTGGGCCTCACGTCGCAAGACGAGGCTGCATAGGTTTCATACTCAAACTTCAACAGAAACGCGGATGGATCACAGTTCCTCACCCTTCCTATCCCCTCACCTCTCTCATTCTGATTATCCCCCTTTCAGGCACCAGAAGCAGTTTTCGGCCAGGAACAAGATGGCCACTTTTGATCATCACAAAATGCTGTGACCTGCTGGCTCCGAATGGGAGGCAGTCGCCTGGCAACTTGCCATTGTATCGCAAGGGCTATAAATGCCACCTTGGAGCGGCCGATTCGACGCGTTTTGGGAGATGGACAAGTCTTCCTATGATCCAATCTTCTGACTATGCTAACCGACCAAGGCACCGCCCATCCAGCTGGTATTGCCCGGTCGATGACGCGAATAACTCTAGATGCTAATAATAGACACGGGCTTATCTAGTGTTCCATCCATTTGCATTGTTTGTTCGGCTATTTTTCGTTTTTTGTTGCTTTTTGTCCTTTTTGAGTTCCTTTTTTTCATAGATACTGCTCAGTTACAGTGAAGCGATAGTATCGTAATCTCATACCTCCTAATTCAAAGTAATTTGCAGTGCATATACATATTTAACGGACTGTTCGTAGGATGTTTCGAAAGCTCAAGCATGCTTTCGTTTCTTCTTTCGTCATAACATATGTTGGGTTGCATTCGTTCAATGCGTTTCAATTAAAGTATAGCAATGCCACTGTTAAATTTACTACTATATCTAGCTGGCTTTTCTTCCCTTTGCTATTCTATGACTTATCAATCTGGTTTAGGTTTGAGCCTTCTATATCCACTGAACTGCCTTCTGTATTGTGCTACTATCATTATTGGACTATCGTCTGTATTCGGATAGCTTTAATAACAAGGCAAGGCCGCCACCATTATTCCATCGCAGGCAAGTGTGTAGACTACATTCGACTAGCTTGATTCTTTTTTATATGAAGCTATCTTCTGTAATAGACTCGCATTATTCTTCTTCGTTAATATGTCTAAGGGGGGGGGGCACGTCAGGAAGGGGTAGAGGGAACCGCATAGGGTCTCGCCGAAGAAGAAATGTCCCTGAAGATCAATACACCGAAGGGTCAATGGTGATCAGATGAGTGATGAGTGTAGGTGAACTGGTGATCAGACGGCAGTCGCAGTTGTAAACATGCCTGAGGAAAGAAGAGGCGCTGGAAGAACTGTAAAATAGGAACCCTCGCGATGGAGACGTCGTCATTAGTTTTTCGTCACCTGCTGCAACCGTCTAACTCACCGAGTTTGTGTACTCCGTTCCCTGGAACTCCCCCGACTAATCTAGCACCCTTAGTGAGTGCTGGTGGGACGAACCTCAGTGGTTCGTGAGATAAGTAGGATCATGATATTGGGGAAGGTCAAGTGGCCAAGTTCTTTTACGGCTGGATCTTTCTGCGGTTCCGTTTGTGGTGAATCCACTGGTGGACCCTTTTGTTAGATCTCTTGCTTCTGAACTGTTCCTTGTTTTTATTGATCGTTTTTCTGTTATAATAAACTTGTAAATTTCTGTGTTTTGTCGTACACTCGTAAACGGAGCCAACCCTACTCGGTGTACGGAAGGACCTTACACTTTTGCTTACTGGAAGTATATAGGTACGTGGCCAGGTGATTTGGTGCAGATATCGGAAACAACTGAAGCGCCACATGCAAATCAAGAATACCAGTTAGGGCGGAACGGTGGGACACTATCAGAGGAGCGGTTTGTCTGCCAACGTGTCTCCGCCTGGGTAATTTCCTTCTCTAAAAAGCAAGTTGCTATACTCTGAAGCACCCATCTAAAGATCACACCACATAGAGAAGGGCAAGGACTTTCTGGAATACTTGCACTTGACGTGGTTTGATGGCCATACAAGAATTTGTTGTGAAAGTAGGAAGTGGACCACAAGCACAGCTGAAGCCTACCACAACTAAGCATCAACTAAGCAAGTGAGATAACGGATGGGACAAACAAAGCGGATCATCAGACCAAGAGGCAATGGAGTATCAACAAAACAGCTCGGTCGTAATTGAGGAAGGATACTTCAACTCGTTAACCAACCCAAAAAATAACGGAAGCATTGGCATGCAAAAAAAGACAGAGAAGGCCGCCACAACTTCAATTGCAGTACCAGAAACCTCGGCGAAACGTTTCCAATCCGAACTCACAGAAGTAACCAGAATTCAACACCTCATCCTACCGGACCTCATCGCGATAGCAAAAGTTGCACCGGAGAATCCTGGAATCGAAACAAAGTTTGAAAAGATCGCAATGACATTGACGCAGTAGAACGAACTTCTGGCAAACGCGGACATCTCTCATCTCTCAGTCTAGGAACTTTTCGAGCGGTACAGCAAAGCAAATAACTACAAAATATAAGATATCATTCTTGCATGCCACCTGAAGTAGAAGAAGAAGGCGAACAAGAGAGAACCAACGGAAAAGGCCGAACAGGGGGAAACCGCAGCCTCACACAACGGAAACGTTTCAGCCCTTTCCAACGGGGAGAGCGACATGGGCCCTCGCTGCTCCCTCAAGCAAGGCCTCTGAATCCTATTTCTGAATGGGTAATCAATAAAGTACTCAAAAAAGGGCCATACTGGAAACCAAAAATATGCAGTCAACAACAATCAATTCAATTTCAGTAGCTTCAGGTGAGAAATTACTTCCGATTCTGGATCTGTCCTCCTTGAACAAATTTACACAAAACAAAAATAAGGCTCAAAAATATGGCTAAAATGTTAACTCTCCCTCCAAGGGACGGATATATGGCGCCGTTCGACTTCAAGGCAGGGTACCATCACATAGAAGTGCATCCATCCTTTACGAAATATCGTTACGAAAAATAATTTTCAGGGGGGAGGGGGGNGGGGGGCAGCAATATTTCAAGTTTTCATTTCTTTCATTCGGTTTGACCCGAGCGTCACAGAGGTTGCAAAATGTCCGAAAAATGTAGGTAGGAACGACACAGAGGATCCAATGACTAAAGCAACAAATCGATCCTGAAGCCTTTCATCTCACTATCGCTACGAAAAGGAGAGAAAAAATAGAGGTCCTGTCATCAAATATCTTAAGAGTAGGGGCCATTTCTGTGAGCATGATTCGAATGACTAGGATGTATTGCCTCTGTGAATTTGATATTTATTTCAGTTATAATAAGAAAATGGCGAGCTGTCAGGGCACAAGTAACAGAGGAACAATGGGTCGATTCGGCTCTATCTCTTCAATGGGAGCTCTCCCTAGACGAGGAGTGAGCTGACCAGTTGGATGAGTTCCCAAAACTCGTCTAAATGTGTCTCCATGAACACCCCAGCTATCGTCGACACCCTTTCGAACCTCTCATTTGTGGAGCTTAGTAGCATTCGGCTCTATATTCAGTAGAAACGTTCGCTAGCACAAAATCAGCAAAACGCGAGAAGTTTATTTCCAGACTTGACTGCGAAAACTCAAGCGGCATCGACGCCTTTTCAGATCTTCAGAACTTGTTCTTCCCCCTGATTCGAAAGGATGACGGCTGGATTCCAGAAATAAAGGAGAAAGTTATCAGCTCGGCAGGTGCAATAGTAATTCAAGAAAATTCTCCCTTCTACACTTTTGGCACCCAAAAACTGGATTTCCCATTCGTCTCCGCCCTTCACATTTTCCAACCCCCTCCGCCTTTACATAATGTTGGCTGCGTGAAGACGAAACGTAAGTTTCACTTTTTCATTTTTTTTCAGTTTTCAAGTTTAATTCATAGAGCATCGAAGACGGGAATGGGGTTTTGTATTCCTGCAACGGGACGCCGTTCAGGCGGTCCCGAGCAAATTGGAACCGATCGACGCGGTTGCGCCGCGGCCGAGCCGTCGAAGGCCGATAGGGAAAATCCTCCCCATTCCGGCTTCGTTATCGTGACGTCCCTCCCTTTTCTCCCCTTTCTTATACAAGAGTCAATGTGTGCTAGAAGGCGTTTTAAATCGCAGAGCCCCCGCCAACATTCCAATTCACGGCAGCGAAGAGAACAGCACGACCGGTCAACGAAAGCGGCTTCCATGATGTCGGGCAAATCATACAAGCATAGTATAGTCAAGCCAGCACCGGACACCTTAAAATACATAGAAGAGTCAGAACCCACCCCCTCAAATCCATTAGGAACAGGAGTATTCCACCGTAGAATATCTCATCGCACACCTCACTCATAACGGAGAAGATCATTCCTTAGGTTGTCATGTAGTCGTCATAACACATTTTCTGTACCCCTTCCCGAGGATCACGCAAATATTCTGCAAGCTCTGTTCATAGCCGCGGGTAAATACAGGATCTCAATTAAACACTTAAAGATGCATACCTTAACACAGAATTGGGATTGAGATGTAGATCCGCCGCCAACGTGATCTGGGCATCATTATAATGCTGGCCATTTCTGGTCCTCCAGAGTCGGAGAGCTTCAATTTTGAAATTCTTTGTGCCGTGGAGACGGAATCTGAAGGGCCCAGATAAGAAGACCCAAACGGACCAAATGGGACATTGAACCACGGTAGCAGCGAAATTCGACCACAACGAACCCAGTCGTGGCAAGCCTTCTGCACCAAAAGACCTACTGGTTCCATGTCAATTCCTGTTCAGTGACAAGAGTAACACGGGGACAGCCACTGATAACATGAGGCAGGGCACTAACTGCACGAAGTTATGCTAACGGGTCGTTGGCAACCCTTCAAAAAGTTTGAAGATGTGTGAGACCTTCCTCTTTCGTTCACAAGGCTGACGACAGGTCGCCAAACGGATGCAGCCAGTCCGCACTTCCTCTTCAGCTGCCCACGTGATGCAACCCCGACTGCTTCGGAACGAGAGGGCATCAACTGTTTAGTTCTTCAAATTCCTTATTCAATGGTTCACATGATTTGCCCATAGAGTATGTCGTTGGTATTCTCAATTTGTACATAGCGTATGTTTTTCTACTTGTCAGGGAACGGCTAAGTTTTTCAAATTACATCATGCTCTTTCAGTCAAAACTATGTCATATCTCTTCAGGTCAACCAGCGAGTGCCTTCTGATAGTACTTAAGTATACCTGTCTCCACCAGGTCATCGGTGTATCCTGAAAAACGGTTCGCACCACCTTGGTAATCTTATACATGTATTGATTTCGATTTCATAATGGCCTAACTGCCCTCTGTTGTCAGCCTACAATACGTTGTCACTACCTTCTCTTAAGGAATCACTTCACATGTAACTCAGGTGTCGCGTTGTTGATGCCGCCCTCCAAAGACGGCTGGTCATCACGAAGGGTCGCGTAGTAAGTAATGAGGAACGCCACATGGGCGTGGTGAGGAAGGTACTATGAAATAGGAAGTCCACTGCTACTGCTTCCGTTGACCCCTACCTATTATGGGTTACTTTGTGGTTACTCACTCTGAATCATTACCTCCCTCCTTTTTGTCGCATGATGGATCATACTTAGATTCTTTCATTTCCAGGACGATCAAACAATTCAAAAAAGGAAAAAGGAAGGGTGAGAAAACATCTACACTGGCATCGGAAATCATTAAACACTCTGCGGACTGCTTCTCATTACACCTTCAATGAGCAATTTCCTATAGTTATATTCAATTTTAACATTATAAAATTTCATGTCTCTATGGTGTTCTTCAGAAAGATCGTTTAGTTGTTGTGGAAATGTGATGTGCGTAGCCCAACTGGTTATTCAATAACGTGCATGCCGCCAATGAAGTTAATGACTAAATATAAGAATAAAAATTATTGGAATAGGTGAATGCCCGCCAAAGAAGAAACTGAAAACATTTGCCACACGAAAAGTCCGTTGAAAATATGAACTACAAGCTACTTCAAAATTGAAAGTATCAGGCTCTAGAAGAGGACGATACTACCAATTCATTGTGACTAAGCAGAATAATTGAAAGGCAACTCGAATAGTTCAAAAAGTAATGAAAAATTCAGCAAAATAACCGAATAAATATGCAAGAAGACAATATAGATAAGTTCGCAATGCGGCATCCCTAATTAGCGGCATTGTCGAAACAGCTGGGTGAGCAGTGGGTTGGCGGTTAGCATGATCAGAAGGTTGAATCATCTGGACGAGCAGCCAGCTCAGAAACCGCGTCGAATGAGCGGCGTCGAGGTGGCAATCACACCCAATGGAGATCGGTATCTTCTCCCCAAAAATGGCGTAGCGTTCGCCGCACCCGATCGGGTGCAGTGGCGGCTTTGACGGGAAAGGTTTGAATTCCCAGTGCAAGGATGGGGTAGCCGCCACGTGACCTTTGCGGCTTGCCGTGGGAATTCGGGAAGAATTTCCGGCACCCCAGCCCCTGAGCCCTAATGGCAAGTTGGGCTGCGAGTGGCCGCATCAAACGACACACCCTGAAAGGAAAACGCGGATTTTGGAGAGATTAGTACTGGGCTACCTTTTCCAGCTGAAATTGTTCAAAATTTGTCAAGATGGGGGTATCCACGAAGGGTATCGAAGAAACTACGATCCCATGCTCTTCTCCAGTAAGTGTCACACATGCCTATAGGAAGAGCGATGTTCTGATTGAAGTGAAGGATTTTTCTATGTCTACGGGGAATGGTTCTGCGTCTATGTCTCTATATTGAGTACTTGAAGAATTAAAATCCACGTTCTGCGGGTTGAGGTGAAAAAAAGGAAAAAAACCGAAAATTCCGCATATGTTTGAATTTCCATGAACACAAACCTCCATTGTCTCACCACACAAAGTAGACGGCTGAAAAAAAAGCAGTTTGCCGTTCGGTGATTTGCAACTGTTTCCAGCTGAAATTGTTAATTTTGCTTCTGCCTCGAGGTTGGTAAGTGGAAATGTTTTATTCTGGCCAACGTTTCAACGGACTCGTCGTTTTCAAAGGTCTCACTTCCACCGCGAAGTGTAGCGTTACGCTACACGGGTAGTACATTAGTAAGGGGTCTAGTAGTACATTAGTAGAAACTCGAGACAGAAGCAAAATTAACAATTCCATGAACAACAGAAATGCCGAGGTTTCAAGATGAGAGAATCAACTGATTTTGATTAAGTGATGTTAGGGTTTTTAAAAAAAACATGTTTTCATGTTTTCCTCGAATATAGCGTGTACTTGTTCTTTGAGCACCGAAAACGAGGTTCCCAACCAAGAAAACTTATATTGCACCGTTCATACGCTTCCTGCTTCCTGAAGCATCATATCCTCAGGTAACATTCCGGGGCATAAAGACTAAGTTATCATAATTCTAAGAAATGAAGGCGAAACTTGAAGAGAATCGAAAGTTTATTATCGATCCGGGTTCTTCATAATAAAAGCTTTCTGTTAGTCTTATTCATAACTCAATTGCAGCATTTTACTGAAAATTATGGCGATGCGACGTTTTGCGACGGTTCAATCGACTGCAAACTGTCGCTCACCATAACTTTCGCTAAATGTCAGAGTTAGTAGTTATATAGCAACAGCGAATGGCATGCCGAAATAGAAAACGAAACAGCAATAATGAAGCGAAAATGGAATGCCAGCAGATGACTGAGGTAAAAACAGAGAAAACGAACTGGCAATACTTTACTTTTCTTGATGATTTTTATTTTTTTCGAGATGCGAAATTCATCATGGGGTGGTTGAGTTGCACGACAATGCCGGACCTGATTGAAACCTGGGTTCATGCCTATCAGTACGAACCCTTGTGCCTAGATCCACGAGACCTCGCGTGATCATAACTCAGGCGTGTAAAGTGACGAGCCGGTTAGCTGATATCAGCCTTGTACTGCTTGTGGATCTTGAGACTCAGAAGACTTATGCCTGAGATTCTAGCGCTGCGGATCGAATGCATCGCGAATATTTCTCTTTCAGATCCTAAGGAATTTCTGACAGAAATAGTAACAGGAATAGTAAAGACAACCATTTGGCATAGAAGAATTCCAAGAAATTACTCGTATTCCCGTATTTCTGACTTCGGCGAACAAATACCCATCTTCTCATTGCGCTGGTCCCTATAAGAATTCAGCAAAATGAATGACTAGTTGCGCAGTATGTGTATTGAGTTACTACAGTTATGCTGATATTAGGCCTATCTATGCATAGACCACGGGGGAGCATGCGGATATGAAAACGAGAAGGAGTCTTAACAGTCCCGAATCATCATCATGCATTTTACTTGGTAGCCAAATGAAAACAATTTGCAAACAGTTCGCTATCGAAAAAACAAAGGGAAAAATATTAAGTATAGCATTGTACCATGGAAGGGCTGATCTGTGCACATATAAACACACAATCGAAAGAAATGCGTACAACATAACAATAGAGTGGGTCAGCTGTGGTTACGGGAAGACGACCTTGGAGTAGCAATCCATACCGCACCCGCTAAACATGGCGTTCGTTGCGGCAACGCCGAACTGGTGGCTGAAGTGCTGTGACCTTGTTGCTGGTTAAGATCTGTTCCACCTATGGAACAGGGTTGCGGCAGTTCACTACTTCAGTAAGCAGCTCTTGCAGATGCAGAGCCAAGAGTGCTGAGAGTGTTTATGTTGCTCATTAGTTGTGTACCATCCCTACCCACTGTATCCATCTCCATTACCCAGAAAATGTATTTCATAGCAGTTAATATGGCCACTGCCTTTCTGGCCATAGCAGCAAGGATCAAATCACGTTGAAAATCGCGGACCGTGCTCATGCTATACTCCAAGTCTTCACTGTACGACAGCATCCTTCTAAAAAGTGTTTCGGCAGCAGTCAGCTTGTCTTCACCGCACAGCTCTGCAGCAACAGTGCGTCTGGAAAGCAAGAGAGGCTCACATGCAAGAAATGTCGAGTGCTCGTTTTTTGCTTGGGATGGAGGTTGCTTCTTGAGCTCCTTATCGCTCTCTCTTGGACCCAGCTCGAAGATATTATCTTCTGTTTGAAACAAACTTACTGCCTTCGCACATTTCAAAAGGGTGACAAAAGCATGCCGACGAAAAGTGTGCTCCATAACCGGACGGCCTTGCCATCTTCTTGCTGTATTGCTGCACGGTCAGTTTACCTACCCAAACTGCTACCAGTTTACTTTAAAGGATCTTTAGCAGGAGGCCAGTGATGTTCCGCCAAGTGACGTATGGGAATGAATGGCGGTTCAAAGTCATGGTCGCCCGGAGGCACAGATGTTATCGGGAGCTTGTATTCAAGTGACTGGGGAGTGATGGTTTTCTTTGCTCCTCACCTTAGAGGTGCGCAACTGATTTTTTTCCCCAATTCGGGGGCACTCTTCTACCTCTTGAGACTGCTAAGACCAATGAAAACGAAGGCATCACAGCTTTTTTAAAAAACACCCCGTTCTCGTAACTATATAATTGCAATTTAGAGCGCGAGTATGGGTAAAAAATGTAAAATTCACACAAAAGTATAAGAATTCTGTGCTAAAATAACATCCTTTCCGTGCTAATGTGGAGACGCGTGCACAATATTGCACCAGCGATTCCACCAGAGCAGGCAAAAAGCAGCATTATGACAACTCTATTCGTCCGATAGTTCAGCCGATGTAGAATTCGTGAATCCAATAGTCAATACACTGCCATTTACCTTCAAAGCATTTTGGTCGTTTGTGGCAAATCAGAACTGTTATCATCACGTGCAGGGGGAAAATTTTTCTGCTATCCTACCGGTTTGTTGGAACAACTGACAACTTCCATGTCAATCGGTCGCCACGCTCTTTCTTTACCGTCGTGGAAGAAATTCTGCATGAGATGTCTATTCTCCCAATGTTTCGTACTGCCTGTGTAACTTTTGTGGCTGACAATGAGAACGAACTCCTATAAAGGCCAGCAACCATTAAATGAACCGTTTCCAGACGCTTCGATCATGCCGGCTATGACCGAGTAAAGAATAGTGAATGTAAACGAGGGATTCTTCAGACGGCGGATTAGACGATGGACTCCAAGTGCCATCTTTAGGCCAAACATTTCAGATTCTTGGCCTTTTTTCGAAAAAAAAAAGTTAACAGAACTTATTACACAGATGCTGCGAATTGCTCAGAATTCCTGTAAGGGTTTCATTTCAGCACAAATCTTCAGACTTTAAAGTGCTCGGTAACAATTTCATGCAATCATCAACAACACAATTGACAGATTTTTTTAATTTTTGCTTTTTCTTGGGTGCAAAACCAGGTATCTAGTAAGAATACCCAAATGGGATTACAGAAATTTTGGAGTAACTTGGAGGAGCACTTCGTCTTCTGAAACTGACTTACCAGTCAATGGGACTTCTCCTTTTTCAAGGATTGTCCGGGCGATTTTGAGAAACCTTGCGATATAACATGTTTCTATCGACATCTTCGGCACTGAATTGAGGGGACAGTGCCTCGTAGGCCACGATACTTCCGAAATGTTCAGCATTTACACGACTCTGCTCATCTGTCATCGTGAATCGACGATGAAGCGAAGAGATTTTTCGTTGTAAGGGAAGTGGGATAGTGAGTTGAGTGAAAGGCCGAAAATTTCGAGCAATACTATCACCATCATAGTACATTGTAGGACTGTTGAAAGGTTCACTGAAACGAACAACAAAAAAAATTGTAGGCAACCCGTGGGTGGGGTTGAAAATGGCCTGGATATGAAGTAGCTATGTAGTAGACGGGCGTCGACGGTGGCGACTTGATATCGACGGCGGCGTAGGTTTGGAAGGAGGCAAAAAAGGAAGATTTGTTGGAGTATGCAGTTAACTAACGACTTACACTCTCTCTACCTGTACCCATTGAGCACTATATGAATTAAAAGATGACATCCCTTTATAAGCCATACCTAGACAGTTGGGTTCCACCTCTTTCCGTCATGACCGTAATCGCCCATCATCTATGACGTTTCTTCTTCAACAACATATTTGTAACACAGTATCCTTTGCCGCCCATGTTATTAGAACAAAGTTTCTTTCACAGTAAATTCTTTCATTATAACTTGAATCATGTGGGCTGTTCCCATGTACTGTTCATGGTTCCCATGTCTTTTTTCACTTGTGGAAGCTTCTATACACTGAAATGGAGACGGTGACTTCACCCCAAAAATCGCGTCGCGGTCGTCGCATCCGATCGCGCACGGTCGCGCGTTATGAGGGGGAAGTTTGAACACCCACTGGAAGAATACAGTATTGAGGATATTCTAAGAATTTCTATCGCTGAAGATGTGCTTATAAACAACCTATACAGGATCTTGGAGAATCGTAGCGGTGGCACTATCCAACAGAAGAGCTAAATGGAAACGAGTAGATGTTGTAAGAGGNACGGAGACGGTGACTTCACCCCAAAAATCGCGTCGCGGTCGTCGCATCCGATCGCGCACGGTCGCGCGTTATGAGGGGGAAGTTTGAACACCCTCTGGAAGGATATATTATTGAGGATATTCTCAGAATTTCTATCGCTGAAGATGTGCTTATGAACAACCTATACAGGATCTTGGAGAATCGTAGCGGTGGCACTATCCAACAGAAGAGCTAAATGGAAACGAGTAGATGTTGTAAGAGGACAAAAACGATTCCTGCAAGACTAGGTAATCTTCCTAGTGAGACTTATCACATCCGTTTCACCTTCTGAAATGATGCTAATCCATCGTTCAGGAATTCTACTGGCTATTGAGCATACGCCACAGGCTGTATATGACCCCGACAGAGCTAATTTGTACAGGTAAACTTCACCCTACCATGAATAGCATTACGTGGATCGCTGTTGTGAGCTTCTATGTACGGGAAACCCTCATCATTTTCACAGTCGTTGGTCGTGGAATCAACTATAATAAAGAGCATTCCCGTCCTTGGTCGTACCATCCTCCTTGCCACCATGCAGGCTCATGACTTTAATGGCGCATTATCGCTGCTCTCTTATTTGAATGACCTTTATATTTATTCATGTGGAACGTTTTCATCATACCGCAGCTTGCTGCTCGACTATCGTGTTTATTTACGCCTTCTATCACTTGAAAAATGTTAATGTGTAACAATGGGTTTGCTTGGACCCTTCACTCCTCTTTCCTGTTTTTTTCTCGCCTTTGTATGTATAAGAGACCTCAACTTCTACTAACAGTCTCCCGTTCGGTTTCCATTGCTACCAATAACTACATCTGGGAAGTAACTGAACGGACCTTCAGGAATTTTCCTTCAATTTATCTGACTGTTCATGGCTGCTCGTTATGCTTGCACCGCCTAATGGTGATCAAGGCCCACTATGAGTACTGATTTTCTTGGGATTGCTTTTCACGCACTCACCATTCATGTCATACCACCACTGCGCATGGTGTACCACCGGAATTTCGTCCGTAACTAATGACCATCCCAGCACAAAAGATACAGAATAGTTCATTGTCGTTTGTGAATCCTTTAACAGACCTTCCCCTTTGCCTTCCCTCAGGCATCGTGGTGGCGTTGGGAATGTGCCACTTGCCAGCACTCCACCTCCGCCCAGCGTCAAGGACAAAATTCCCAGCATTCATTTCCCGCCCATCACCGCTCGAATTCACCAAAACGCTGCATACTCATAGACCTTTCGTTTCATTTCTACTTAAGTCAATTCATAAGCACAACTTTTGGAACTCAGATATACCTTTCAACTTAACTCATCAATTTTACAAAATAGTATCTGGAAAGTTTGAGGGTTTACTTATACTTCCCTTTTCACCCTTTTGCCCTCCACTGGTCGACCCCAGCTGCTCGCTTACTCTGGAATGACCTAGCTATCTATTGGGAATCAACCCAGCCCCCACCTCAGACCCTGACAAGCCACTCGTGGGTACCCATATGTCAAAAATTGACATACGAAAAGCTTTATTTCCCTGGATATGATTAGGCATCCAATACGGCAGCGTTGGGTAGGGCCGCTCGGAGAAGCTGAAAATTTTCAGATGTACTTCTAACGACCACACGCTCGCATCCGAAGCGTGTATCAGAAGATCTGTTGACGCAAGCTAGGAAGATCAAATACGACGCCATCGGACTGACCGATACGAGAAACCATCGCTGCACCACGCCTTCTCCGAGACTGGAGAAGTGCTGTTCTTGGTAAATGCGACAGCAGAGGCGTCGACGGGGCAAATGTCCCTGTCAACACACACTTGGCCATGAACATCGATTTGTACGAAAGTTTGGCAATCTGGCGTTCGCACTTAAAAAGTTAAAGCTCAACTCCTACTCTCACTATTTTCGTTACTTACGAACTACCAACATGCTACAGAGAAAAGGAGCTGGAAGCGTTTTCATCGGACCCGGTCATCGGTGTTTTCAACATAGCCTTAGAAAAAGCACGGAGCGGAATGGAATGAGCAGGGTGTAGAGGTGACCGTGCTTCTCATGTTGACTCACACTATCCATGGTGAGTCACAATTTCAGATGCTCTCTCACTTCGATCGAAATGAGGTCACCTTGCCAACCAATCCCTAAGGAATTAGAGTGTAAAGCTGACTCTGTTTGACAGCTTTGCCTAGTTGACTTCGTTGTTGTTCAGAAGGTTTACACGAGAGTGGACCATTGTCTCCTCTGCACATGATTCTGTTTCTCAGTGCGTGGAAAGAAAGATCCGCTGTCACAACACAGATGAAGAATACAACCGACTCGTCGAACAAGCTTCACAATAGCGCCAGGACAGTTGAGAGTCTCAAAGATGCCGAAAAACGTCTCTCTTTGAAGACTCTCTACCTTATACCCCAGCGTGAAATCGCACGAATTGCGTCAGTCAATCAACAATGTTCCGAACTTGCGGAGCCATGCAGAGGAGTGTCAAAGGAAGATTCTAAAGAGAGTAGAGCACCAGTTCTAGACGAGTTCGGGAAAAGCATTTGAAAGGCACGCGAGGAGTTCGCCAATAACAGATCAAGTTGACTTCCCTTCGTCATCCCGATGCAATTGTAACGCATCTCAGTGGGTAATGGAGGAGATCATCCATGACTTCTACTCGGATCTCTTCGTCAGGCACGTCTACCGTTCTACTTACCGTCTGAGGCTAGATGGATATGTCGTTTATTCAAATCCCTCTTTTGAAATTCGGCATACCACCGCATTAACGAAGAATAATACAGAGCTCGGTTTCGAAAGGATCAGAGCAGACTGTATGAGTCTTTCACCAGTTATTGTGAGAACTCTAGTCAGCCTCAGCAGAGTCGACAGAATATCAGATAAAGTGCAGTCATGCAAGCAAGCACTACTCGGAGAAAGTTCTGTACGATATCACATTTACACGGTTGCAAGACTTGTTGAAGTACCAGAGATTACAAAACTCCATTATGTCTTACGCTCATCGACTTAAGAAGTCTTTGATACCGTCGAGACAGAAGAGGTAATTGAAGCCCTGGGCAACCAAGGTGCTCCTACTCAATACGTAAGAATGCTCCGTGAGCTCTACGACAGGTTCACGACCAGGTTTCGCCATTCTACAAGAAAGCCGTCGTTAGTGTGAAGAGCGAGACTCTGCAGAGCGATACCACCTCGCCCAGACCATTCAGTGCCAACCTCGAGAGCAACATGGGTTGGACATTTGGAATGGGAGGAAGTGGGAGTGAAGGCTGATTGCGTGACTTACACCGTCTCCGCTTTGCACGCGACAATTTGATTATAACACTCAGCATTGAGCAAGCCGAATTTGACGCTTGTGGAAAGATCCATTTGAAACTGAATTCATTGAAAACGATGTTTATAAAACGAGTATCGGTCCAGACGGCAACATGATGAACGACCCAGCAGCCCACAGTTGAGCAAAAGAAAAGGCGCCGCGTGAGTCCTCTGAGAATATTGAGTGAGTGGTGAACGAGACAAAGAGTGTTCGGCTCCGTGCTCATCCTTCTTACGGTCCTTTCTACAGATCGGGAAATTGTTGCTTGAAAGAAATTGAAGATCAGGTAGGTCGGAAACGGTATGCGATATTACGATGACCGCTGAACAGTGGCCAGTACGCCCGCTAGTGATCAGTTTTTTTGAAGAAATTTCTGAAGGGAAGGTATGCTGTGCTTCGTGTCCCTCAAGCGAGGATTCATATCAAGTGGACGACTCTGGTTCGGAACAGGGACAAAAGAAGGCGTTACTGGTGCCCGCTCGAGGGAATCGATAATCAACTGCACAACACGTTTTTCAGGTGATATACACAGACAAGAAGATAGGGAACACTGTTGCCAGGCGGTAGGAAGTGATGATATGGACTCCTTTTAGAGGACGGCGGAGTGTGAGCAAAATGAAAGTAACTCGAGTAAGAATTATCGTTAGCTCAACCCAGTAAGTCATCGACCTGGGAAACCTTATAAAATTGAAGCTGAACAAGTAGTACTTGACTTCAGCACAATGAAACTTTCGTCCACTTCTCGGGGTACATATACGCTACGGGATTGTTGTAGGCTCATCTGTTCCAACAGATCCTTTGACTCGATCGTCATCTGCCTCGATGGCCTTCGAGAGCGTTACCGGCTTTCGAGAGAGAAGAGGTGTGTCTAACAACCCAAAGTTCGCATATCGTCCACGTACATCTCCTTCACCTACCTCTCACATTTTTGGCAATTTGATCGCATTCTTGACAATGTGGTCGTATAAAAGCAATAAATGACGAAAATGTATGTATCGATACTCGAGCTCTAACAAGGGGATGGGACAAATGTTAGCACAGCTCAAAAATAAACTTTGAATTTATTTCTTCTCAAATATCACATAGAAGGCTCGCCTTCATCACCTGTCGTGTGGATTGCATTGAAACCGCAGGGAACTTTCGAGCCGTTCTACATTTCTTCCCAGGACCTTCTTCCTTTCTCAGGAGCTCTTTTGTTTGCTGCATTCTGTTATTTATGTTCGCCCTAGTTACTACTCGTCATCCTCACCAAAGTCCTTGCTCTTTTCTATTAGTGACAAGCGGCTACTAACGTTCTCATCATGGCTTTCGAAATTGATATTCCCATCTTCAAACGAGGGCATGAATGGTGAAGGGCAGGGTTTTTTGGCGTGAATCGAGCCCACCCGCACTTATACTTATGTAATTGTGTATGTAATGATAAATGTAGTTCGTTCTGAGCGCGTACGTTACAATTTAAAGACAATTTGGCCAATGTACAAGCCAGCGCTTTCATCCTCACAGACAAGTCTGGTAAAAAATTACCGACCCCTGGAGGGTTGAAGAGACTGGTTTACGTGAACGGTATCGATGCGGGATTTGTTTGGCTCAGATGTGTGGAGGTGCGCCCCTTCCAACTTAATCACCTACCTCGTGCTTAATACAGTATACTAAACATTGAGATTTGAGTCAGTTAAATCTGTGGAAACTCGATTTTTGGATCCCTGTAGAGCTTCAATTATATGCTGAAAAAGGAAATTGTTTACTAGGCGTGAAAAAATAGCGTCAATCCCTAAACCCCATCGTTAACATGAGGATGAATTCGTAAAAAAAGTGTGTAGACGATGTGGAATGATGTGAAAAATTGTGTAGATGATAGGGGGTGTACCAGGATTCTCCAAGAAACTTGAAGATTTTATATGCTCCAGATTATCCGCACTGCACTTTTGGAAAGTGTCCGAGTTGCAACCGTTGCCTATGGTCCCACGATGTGATCCGATCGAGAGACCTCAGAATAATGACGCGGTCAACATTCTCGATTTTACTGCACGCAGTGTAGAGTCTCACCTTGGCTACTCGTAAATGACACTGCACATGTACGGCCACCTACGAAGAGAAGTGGCAACTGTCCGTGACCTGGTATAATAATTTTAGTAGTATAATTTTATTCTAGTGTAATTTTTTCTAGGCTTTTCATACATGTTATTCTCTACTGGTACCTCCGTCGCAATTGAAGCGTTTTATTCCGCTTTTCTGCTATATTGAAGTGCTAAATGCGATCTGCTAAGTGCATTCATTGAATGGCTGTTGTTATCGACATGGGTGAAACACCTGAGCTAACAGTTCCCACGAACAAAGCAAGGATTGATCGGCATGGCTCGCCATCACCGGACACGTGGAATTAAACGGTGCTCGTTGCGTCCAATTTCACCTAAAACTTCTTTCTTGTGGGACCGTCTCAATCTTCACTTAATTCAAACCCCAGTCATATTCTCCTCACATCCGGCTAGTCCTTTTGAATTAGACATCTCCTGACGTTCTAGACAATAACAAAACATCGTTCCATGGCTTATTTTAGCATCAGAGCGTTAGTCGATATCCTATGAAGGTCTTTCCATCTTTTTACTTTTCCAATTGGCAGATTGCTAGCAAGCTCTTCCAACCGCTCCTCATCGGGTTGCACAATACTGCAGAAAAAAGTAAGAGAAATTGAAGGCGCTCCCTTATTCTGAAGTAACTCATGACAAAATGTTAGGTAAGCCGATAACGTTGGCTTTGCAATGTTACCCTGGATTGTCCAGAATGTAGTTGTTAAGTTGGGAGGAACGGCAGAGTTCAGTATGTGTTCTCATGCACTTTCAGATACTGCAAACAGCGTTGCTGCAGAGGTCCGTGGCCTCGGATCTTATTCAATTGAGTCGTGCAAACCAGGCAAGCAAAACGGACTAACAAAAATAGTAAAATGGGGATAAAGGGCATCCTGACCAAAAAGATGGGTGATAGATCCATGTTTTGGAAACAGCTTTGCTGCACACTTTTGTGGGCACGTCGATTTTAAGGTGACAGAAGCGACTCTGTTCAGATACTGAACGTTTCCTGTTTGGTCCTTGGCTTTCCG
>UZAF01016531.1:34311-77460 GCA_900617895.1 Haemonchus placei
CCCCCCCACTCTTCCTTTACCTACATTTTCAACTTTGTAAAGGTAGGAACTATGACCCGGCATAGCCGGACGATCCGGCGGTCAATGAACAATCCAAATCTTCATGGTGTGGATTACCTTCCACGAGCCCCTGCAGTGCAGACCTCAAAATTGAATCAACCGCGCCCGACGAGAGCCAGATCGCGCTGCGAATGCTCTGCCGGCAAAATCATTGCCTCAGGTCAATGACTTCTGCTGCATCCAAGGCAGGCCTTCAAGAATCAGTTTAATAATCATGAGAAGACTGTATTAATATCAGTGAGAAGGCTGTATTATTGCCAGTGAGTTAAGTATAACAAATCAAAATTAGTGAAACTTGTTAAACAATATGAAAAACAATAGCAAAGTGGCAGACAATCCAAATGAAGTAAAAGATGTCCCGTTCCACCTTCTCATAAGACAACCATCACTTGGACTTTCCCCTGAAGCTCAGCAGAGGTATGGGGTTAGTGGACAAATGGATTGGTAAAATGCATTGTTCAAGATAGTTGAATAAAGAACAAAGTGAAAAACGAGTTGTACTTCATATAATGTTTATTACTGGGAAACTATCATAATTCCTTCAACAAATTTGATAATGTTATTGAGATTATCCTTGATTGAATACCTGTAACGACTGAGTTTATTTCTATGTATAATTCGTTATAGTCTATGCCCACCATGAGTGCAGTTTAAATAAATAAATAAATAAAATAAAATAATTATGAATTATGTATAATTATTCATATATGTTATGAAATCTGCATTATATTCAATTCTCAAAAGAATGCCCACTACTTCCTTTTTCTTCGTGCTAAACGTTTCAATCATAGAAGACATGTTGGCAATTCTTAATGTCTCTGTGTATATGATAGACCCTTTATCGGTAATAGGAATATTAGTATCACTATGAGGAAATCTGATGACAATGAAGCTGAAAGCAACAGTTTTATTGTACGTGCTGTGTTTAGTGCTTATTTCATCATTGTATATTGGTACTCACGCATGAATAGTTCCTACTTCATCTCATCCGAATGTTTTTTGAGCATGGTTGCATCCCTATATATTACGGGGATTTTTTCTTCTATATCTGATTCAGCCTGATGTGTGATATCAATAGATCATCCATCCTATATATATAGCGCGCTCGATCTGTCCGTCTGTCTGCTTGTTTGTAACAAAAAAATCCGATATTACCTGAAGGAGTCCTTCAGAAGTCGGTTCGAGCTTTTAGTGGGTTGAGAAGAGGACAAGGTCAAGTGCACATGTCAGCCCAAAGGACCTCCGCTCACAGTGAGCGGGACATGCACAGGAGTAGGCGGTGCCATGTATCAATCCTCTTAATTGGGTCTCATAACAGCCAAGACAGAAAATGAGGAAATATGAGGCCCAAAAAGTGTAATGAAGGAGCTCTCCCGTGCTGCGCAGACCGTTCTTGCGGCGGGCCGCACTTCGGAGGCGTCAAGGCCGGAAATAAATGAGAGGTGAGCAGAGCCTCATTCGAGCTGAGCGTGCGTGAACTCAGTGAAGCTTTGCCCACGACTGGCGAAGCGCGTGTTCAGAAAGAAGCTCTTTTTTGGAAATATATAGCTTTGTCCAGAAACGTTTTGGAACACGTGAAAAAGAGGTTGGAGGTTATAGAAAAAGATAAAAGATAAAGATAAAATAATATAGATAAAATGGAATGTGGTCAAATCCATGTAGTGGGCGAGTTTTGCACTAGGGTGGGTATGGTGAATATTTCACAACTTTGTTCAACAACGTTCCGGAAAGAAAGGTCAGAGGTAAAAGAAGGAATGCGGACAGATCTGTGTCCCAATTCTGCTCTAATCTGCGAATACAGGCACTTGATAAAATGGGCAAAAGTTAGGAATCGGTCAAAAATTAGGCGAAGGAAACTCACCAGCCATGAGGCAAGCGTCTCCGATCTTTTGCATTAACTCATAACCCACCGCAGCCTATAGCAAAATCATAGAAGAAGTTGCTAGCGTTTTGAAAGCAGGTGTTTATCGGTTCCATTATGTCAACTATATTCAAAATTTCATCTTAATTCAAAAACAGCTCAACAAAATCGGGACTATTTATAATAACTCGGAGTAGAACCTACTATATGTAGAGTAGAACAGAGCCTATGACCAATTTTTTTACTACTTCTGCATGTTGAAATCCTTCTGCCATTCGAGTGTTTTTGAGTGGAACACTTTACCAAATTACGGGCTAACGTTTCGACGTAATCTACGGAAGCTTAAACACAACTAGGGGCTGCTAAGAGCCTCGACCGGCTTAGCCGACGAACACACGCAAAGTAGACGAGCTTTACAGGGTCTGTAAAAGCTATAGAGGTTGCGCCAGTCCATAAGGGCGCATCCAGTGTGCTTATGCTCGAAGCCATCTGACGCGTCCTCAGGTTGTAGATTGAGGAACGGCCGTCCACCGTGGCGGGTAACTGCGAACATATTGAATAAGCAGTCGCGAACAATCGAGCCAACAAAGCAGCTATAGGACAAGAGGGCTGCCAGCCCGAATAGACTGCTGCAAAAGAAAACCGGCAAAAACTTTGCAAAAACTTGCGTGGGCGTGCGGGGTGCATCGGCTATGCACAACAAGCCCACACCTCGTCGTAAGGCAGGGGCGGAATAAGGACCACGGAAGCATCAGAATACACATCGCTTCCCACAAAGTCAGGACATTATCGACGGACTCTCTCCTAGACACATACCTGCAACAGCTGCAGAAGATCGAAACCGACATCGTCGGTGTTTGCTAAACTAGGAGAGCAAGTGCAGTCTCAATGAAGTGGTCGAGCGGTGAAGAAATTCTGCTAGGAGAAGGAGCTGATAATGTGTCCAGAACAGGTAGAGCCGGTTCTATCGTGAAAGCGAAGATGGCCCCGTATACTATTATTTCTTGCGATATTGAGTCCCACGAGTTGCGGTTCTGAAGATCAAGTTGCAAAAGCTGGGGAATCGAACGTTAAAAATCGTGCAAGTATATGCGCCCACTGCGTCATCAGAGGACGAAGAACTTTAGCGTTTCTACGAGGAAATAGAAAGGGCTTTGGAGCTCAAATCGACGTACACTATTGTTCAAGGCGATTTCAACGCCGTAGTCGGCTCCCGATTGGACGGTATAGAACACCCTCTAGGGAGGTACGGCGCAGGAGTAAGAAACGAAAGAGGAAACCGTCTAATCGAGTTTGCAGAACAACACAAATTTTCGATAATGAACACCTTCTTCGAGAAAAAAGACAAGAGTCTTTGGACATGGAGGAGCCCGGACTCGAAAACATTAAGAAATGTGCTGACCGATACTCCAAGATTGTTTGCTGACGTCTCCGTTATTGGTGAAACTGTGATTGCGACCGGCTCCGATCACCCACTTCTACGCTCGGTGATCCTCTGCGATGTCTTGAAAGAAAGTCGATTTTTACATTCGCAAAAAAAANAAAAAAAACACTTATACGACGTACTTCCAATGCCGTCATGTATGCAACGGTGATTGCGTCGTCAGACCTACAGATGAATACTGAAAATAGCATCGATGTCGACTACGAAGATTTAGTGGAGAAAATAACGCATTCCATGAAGGCATCGAGCACAGCAACGGAACCAGCAAGGCGACGGCGTATATCTCCGGAAACAGTGCAAATGTTGAAGAAGAGAGCGCGCGTGAAAGCCGAAGAACGATTGCAAACCGCGATTACAGGAAACTCTGCGAAGCGATAAGAAAAAAGATAAAATGCGACTTCGAAGGCTACAGACAAACTCCGCGAAGCAGCTGAAAGAAGCGCTAGTCTGAAAGCTCTAGAAAGGAATATTTGCCTTAGGCATCACATACAAAGGACAATACAGGTGTCAGGACAACTAACCGCCTTCGGATGAACGAAATATGTACTAAGTTTTTTAACGACTTGTGCTCCTCGAAGGCGGTCGTCGCAAGAGCCGTTTAAACCACTGCAGAAGAACTGATCCTAGAGGTCATGTGGGAAGAAGTGGAGCATGCAGTAAAACAGGTTAAATCCAAAAAAAGCCCGGGTTGCGACAACATGTCCCGAACACCTGAATGCAGGTGGATTGTCCCACTTTAAAGCGCTGGCCCAGCGCTTTAGCAGATACTGCAGTGAGAAGAGGATTCCGGCGGCATGGAAGAAATCACGGACGATACCGCTGATGAAAAAAGGCGATCCCGAGAGTTTGGACAAATACAGAGCCACCGCATTGCTGTTCCAAGTCTATAAGGCCTTTACCAGAATAATTCTAAATCGCATAGTTGGAGACCTGGGCATGGCCATGAGCCGAGAACATACGGGATTTCGTAGTGGGTATTCCACACCTGACCATCTTCACGTCGTTCGTCAGCATAAGGAAAAATGTTGAGAGTATCGGATTCCCTTATGTATGGCGTTTGTCGACTTCAAAAAAGCATTCGTCTCGGTCGAAACAAACGCGATACTAAATGCGATGAGCAGGTACGGTATTAATTCGTCCTATGTCGACCTTCTCGAAGAACTGAACAGTGGCTGTACCACAGAAATAAAGCTCTTCAATGATCCATTTCAAATAAAATTATGCAAGGGCGTGCGACAAGGAGATACGATTTCTCAAAAATTGTTTGCACTAACATTGGAAGCCCTGTTCAGTGACTTGATTGGACCGGAGGTATGGAGATCGACGGAGAAACCTGACCTATCTGCTCTTTGCTTACGGTTGTGTCATTTTTGCACATGATGCTCTGGAGCTCCAAGAGAAACTTGTGCAGCAACAGATGAAATCTAGCGAAATCGGACTTGAAATGAATTTGTAAAAACGAAGTGGATGCACAACCAGTTAGGTCCTACAGCGACTGTCCAATTCAATGGCGTAACTATCGAGGAAGTAAGAAGCTTCAAATACCTTGGACACCAGCTCAGCTTCTTAGAAGGCAGCACCGGAGAGTACAGCAGGCGCAAGAAAGCAGCTTGATCTAGCTTCAACAAACTCTCCACGTTATTGTTAGACGAAGACCTCCCGATGAAAGCGAAAGCGTCCTTGTTTCACAAGATGGTGATACCCGCGATGTTGTATGGCGCAGAATGCAGGTCGTCTACGAAGGAAGACGAAGAGAAACTTGCTATGATGTTAAAGGTCACTGGAACGCAGAATTTGCAAAGTGTCACTCGTGAACATATCACAAACGCAGAGTTGCGAAGACGAAGTGGCCTTGTTTATGTTTTCCAGGAAATGTACAAACGTAAACGAGAATGGGCCGGTCATGTGGCACGATTGAAAGACAACCGATGGACCTCCCGGTTAATGAATTGGGTGCCGTTGGATCACAAGCGAGCGCTGGGAAGGCCTAAATTGAGGTGGGCCGATCCTATGGTGAATATGCTCGGCCAACAATGTAAACGACGTGCGCAGGACCGCAACGGATGGCTCAAAGTCGACTTGCGTGAATGGACAAGGCGGATACAGGTGATAAGGGCGCATGCGCTGCACATGAGCAGCTTACACTACTCAGTTGTACGCAATGCACTACATATCTGGTCAGCTCATCCAAATCCCCCTTCCACATGTTTTAGAGGTCTAATATAAGTTCCTAAAAAAAGCAGGAAAATCAGGGGTTTGACGAGAATGTGACGATTTCTCTAAATTCGCGCTCGTCTATCACATCCACTATTCGTTTTGAACTATATACTCCAAAGCTATCGGGATCTTCAAGATCAACTACTTCCTAGCTGAACTTTCCGTCTATCCTCTCTGGAGCGTTTTGGGGCTACTCAGAAAAACTGAACAATGTCACAGCAATTTTTTTCATTCTGTATTCACTGAAGGACTCATCGTTGGAATATCACTGGATCATTACGGGAGACGGGCGTTAGGAACGATTTTGGGTAATCGATTTGCCGCACGCGGCTGTCGCGGACCACTCATTCGCCGTTATTACAGCTCTAGCGTTCTTCATACAGCTCAATCGATATGCGATCATTATTTTATGCATAATTTTACTATTAGTACTTCTGTTCTTGTATTTCTTATCTACTGCTGCATCCTGCTACATTCCTTCGCGCGCGACGCCTCTCTCACCGCGACGTGACCATTTCGTTCCTAACGCACCCCACCCAAGTAATTCATTCTCTTGAAGGCACATTCTTTTTCTTATGACAGTTATATTTCAGCAAAACTTCCAAATTGTTTCCCTATTAGGATTATCAAAGTTAATAAGGAAACGTAATGGTATCGTAGTTTCACCTGTCCGCAGTTACCTCTGAATTAGGAAACAGAAGGCCAGAAGCATATGGACAGTGCGTTCAGGCAAACATCAAGATGGCACTATCTCTACTCTCTCGGTTGGCTTCAGAACAATCCCCCTAGGGTAGATAAAGATTTTAAAAAACCTCGATGTGCAAGACCTGAATGTATTGCCGTTGCATTCTGCTATGAATCTATGGTAGGTTGAATGCTATTTGCGTGGAATTCCATTTTGCTAAGAGATTGTATCGAAATGTTGACCCATTTTGCATAACATAGGCAGGTGAAGGCCAGAATGTTTCCTTTCAGATTTAGAAATGAGCAGTTTTTTTTTCGATTATGCTAGTCGCTGCAGGCATAGAAGAGTTTAGTAAAGCCCCTCAAAATTCGCAATTCTTACAAAGGTCGAACCCTTTGGGTGATGCCCGTTCGAAGTGTCGAAGACAGTTTCTAAAGAATCGAAACATACAAGACAGACAGTTTGCTAAGAAATTTTCACTACAAAAAAGAAAGGAGTTCGGGCAAACTCAGCTGTGCTTGGATTTCTGGAGCACCAAATTCCCCTCTTATGCACTCGTCTTTTACCTTTTGCAGCTATGGGTGAAAGCCGAGACATTTAGCCATATTCCATGATTTCTTCGGCAGACATCATTGGGGGAAGTTTGAGCGTGTACAAACCTTCAAACAGCCACTATCAGCAGTTATCAACTTTTGTAAAATCCCAAAATGAGACTGTGTTAGAGGTGCCAGACGATGTTCGTAACTGCTGAACTACAGCCTAGAGCGTTTAGACCATATTGTGTCAAACCACCAGGCGAATTTGTGAACTCGATGTTTCTAGTGAACATCATCCAGAATGAGGCCATCGACTGGAGTTATTATTTCTTTATGTATTCGTGGGGTATGCGTGAATACAAAAGAATAGAAGGAAAGAAATGTGACGATTACGCGAACGGGAACACGGAATGTTCTCTGTTTCACTCGATTGAATCTACTGTAATCTCTTGAACTGTAACGATTCCAGTCTTTCGAGGGTGTCTATTCAAAGCAATTTTTCACAGAATTCCTTTTTTTATATAATTGCTATTCGTTTGGTCCTGAAAGGCATAACTAATGCTGACTTCTATGGAAGTCGCATAAGAGGAGTAGCTTCTCAGTACCCTTGAAGTAACAACATTGCTCACGCGATAGATTTGCTATAATTCCAAACAAGGTTTCTACTCCTGTCAGGGAAAGCTCGGGAAAGCAGATAATGGAAATATAGATCAGGTTAAACCCATCCAATTAAAGTTTCAACGAAACGAGTTGTATTTGCTATTTGCGGACCCCTAGTTTTCCTATTCCTTACATTTTGTAGCGGCATCCTTGTTCACCCTTCTCTAAGATCTGTGCCAGTGTTTGAGTTTTTAATGTGTCGGCTTCAATGGATTTCAATTGAAAGATGTATTATGGATTACTATGGCGGCATACTTCAGCATTGACCTGGATCTGGATTTCCTTCACGANTCCAAATAAGCTTCCTACTCCTATCAAGGAAAGCTCGGGAAAGCAGATAATGAAAATAGTTCAGGTTAAACCCATTCAATTGGAATTTCAACGAAACGAGTTGTATTTGCTATTTGCAGACCCCTAGTTTTCCTATTCCTTACATTTTGTAGCGGTATTCTTGTTTACCCTTCTCTAAAATCTGTGCCAGTGTTTGAGTTTTTAATGTGTCGGCTTCAATGGATTTCAATTGAAAGATGTATTATGGATTACTATGGCGGCATACTTCAGCATTGACCTGGATCTGAATTTCCTTCACGAGTTCATAGAAAATCACTCAAGCCGCAAATTCGTCAGTGTCAAACGAATTTTCCGGCATACAAAGCTGTAGGTTCAAATCCCTGAAGACAACGAGTTTCCTGGACCATAAACTCTTTTTGCTGATGGCAAGTTGGGAATAAGTTTCAGCAGTTCCATTGATTGTTTTCTCATTCTTATGGTATGGGATGAAAGGGGAAGGTTAACATGCCGATTTGAACGACAGGGCTTGGTCTACATATAGGATAAAGAAGGATGAAGTTTCTTGCCGGTAATCAATCCTGTTTGAGTCGTGCTCCCCGCATTCGACGACCTACCCAGTGACAAGAGGCGGCCAGCCGATACTTAGGGCAGTGTTTTTATCCTTCCAGACTAATATGATACCAATCAACGGACCGTGGAGGGATGGAAGGCTTGATTGGCCTAGGCGGATATCGATCGGGGACTCGAACCCGTGACCGTGTGTGTGATATAGTGTACCATTTGCCACTACACCACTTCCGCCCTCGACTCGACGCAAGCAACATTGAACTAAACAGATTTCTTCGCCAAATAAACATGTGAGCATTAGAGGGCATTGCTCGGCATTTGGGAAGAAATCCTTGAGGGACTGGTTCCACCAGCGCACGACATTTGTAACTTGTACGGTACAGGTGATAGTCCACGAATAAGCACTCTTCAGCAAATAAAGAAAGATTGAAAAAGACCTATGTCGACGGTGTTTACGAGGTGTTCGAAGAGCTCTATAATGTTCTTTAATTGGACTGGTTTTCTCCTCTCTGATTTGGCCATTAGACAAAACTCTTCCCTGTTTCGCCTAATGACGTTATTTGGTGATCTGGTACCAGAGCAGTGTGAAGAGATAAAAATACTAATGCGAATGACAAGGGAACATAAGGGAACCCGCAAGGGTCTGGTTCTATATATGAGAACGCTACAGCACATTCTTCCCATCAATGCCTTCCCATTTTGTTCCAATCCTCCGATCCTGGAGGGAAGCCTGTGATTAAGGGACTCTCAGAACGTTTCCAAAACCCGATGGAAGCACTCATTTCTGACTTCTCCGTATGCTCAGACCATTTCAATCATTTTTGATAACAGTGGATCACAAGAAGGGTCCACATGGCATCTCAAGGAAGCTGAATTTCAACAGCAGAACAGTTGGTTACCTAGCAAAATTTTTTAAAGAGTTCAGATCTCAAAATTTCCTCCGGAAACCTTTTTTTCTCAATGGTACCCACATTTTGTCTTGGTTCCTCGAGAATAGAGGAGCGGTCCACTTGTCTCCCAAACTTCATACTTCCCTCCTGATTTATTTGTGTTATTCTCTATTTATGAGACCGCTACAGTACTTTTTTCTAGTAGTGGCTTATCTTTCTATTCGAACCCTCCGATCCTGGAGGGTAGCCTGAAACTAAAAGACTCCCAAAGAGTTTTCCAAAACTGCAGACCTTCTTATGTACACTATCTGAATGACAATGACGGTTGTTGAGGACGTATTCAAACCGTGAGAACATCATCATCTCTGCTCCTCCCTTTCTTCTACCGCTCATTCATCTCCTTCGCTCTCTCTCTGGCACCTCTCATCACTCTTTAGTCATGTTTTCCTTATCCTATATCAAGTATTGCTCTCCGTGTGGGTGAAGTAGTTCCTGAACGGAGAACGGGGCCGTCATAACTCATTTGTTGATTCACTGTGAGAAGTTACTACTTCACCCTATCAAAAAGTTTTGCAAAAAGAGTCATATGAGCGATCATGACCCACTCTGAGAAGTCGCAGAGGGAAAGGGACACCCTAAAAGATATGGGCTGACAAGTTGTAATCACTTATGATCGCCCTCCTTTTCCTCAGAAGCCGAGATCAATCTTTATCATTCCATTTTACAAGTCCCGTTGTTTACCCTGGCTACCTTATATTGCAGGGTATAATCCGCTAATTATATCTGTTGACTTGCTTGCGCTTGACTGGGAAATACTTATACACGCTCATTATTGAAAAGCCTAGCAGCCATGGCAATACGAATCATCTGTTCATGCTTGTATCATGCGTCTGAGTAAATAAAGAATTGTACAGAGGCAAGCTCTAGTTGGAATTGCTTTAGAGGAGTTGTTCGGCTAGTCGGCTTGATTCTCTCTGAAGGCTTCTTCTCCAAGCTTTTTCTGATTTCTTTTTCATATCTGATCAATATCTGTACGATTACATTTGAAATTCTCAGTATTCATCAATACCCATAACTGAATGAGTGACGAACACTCGAGTGGGCTTTTAGTTTGAAAACATGCATGGGATTTTTTTCATTTTTTTACCTGTTTCTACAAATGACCTGATTCGGTCACAATTTGATTTGTTTCCGGGTCTGGGTTTTTTCTCTGAAAGAAAGGTAGCGTGTTATCAAAGGGAGCATTATTTCGCATGAAGAGCAGTGATGTCTTGCCGAGCAAGCTGGTCGAAGAGGGCGGGTACGGGGTATCAAATGAGCCCATGAAAGAGAAAGTTAGAGGCTCAGTTCACGTAAAAATTGTTTCTGATATTTTCCATAGTATGAATTCAGGACTTGCCTTATACCATGCCTGCTGTTATAAGGTCGAAAAAAATCCTGTATAGGACACTACAAAGGACCAGAAATTGTACCGTGCGAATGCCACACCCATAGTGGACGAGTTTCAACGGCTTTAAAGAGTTTTCACTATTTCAAGGTACTTCCATGTAGGAAGTTCAAACAACTTGTCATGATCCAAGGGACAGTGAAAGGCAGTTTCTGATAATTTCGGCTTGATGTAGTCAGCTCTTTGTGTAGTTGGAGTAAGTGAAATCTCGTCTAAAAACCTCTTTCACGACATTACCGCCATGGTGATCTCTACAGCCTCTACTCCCATTACTTTTAGAAAGGCTTATATTCCGCAAAGTAGACAGATTTTCTCGCGTTCTTCGTCACCGATGTACATCGACACTTCCACTTTTTACCCTCAAAAGGTTACCTCCAAATTATCGTGAACTACGCCTTTAAGTGGAACAATCATCTTCTAAAAGCCGTCACAACCAAGTGCATGTTCGAAAACTATCTGAGACCCTCGGAAGTTACATTCGCGATGTCCTTCAAAGAGATTAGTCACGCTTGAGAAACAAGAAATGAGCAACGACTAAATCCAATTGTACGACGAAAAAACATTAAGAAAAACTTCGTCGATGAGAGGACCGATCAATGGTTTGTCGAAAGCTGGTTTCTGGGTTTCTTGTGAGTCACCTCTCTTGACATTGGGACCGTTGACAACATTTTCTAAGTATGGTCTTGCCATCACTTTTCTCATCGAAAGCCTTTTTCACGTANAGGCACAGTTTGCGATAGTTCAATGGGCGGGTATGTCGATGACGTGTCCGCCTCCCATTCGATGCCACGTCAGTCTGTCTGACGTGACATCGAAAGAGAGGCGGACACGTCATTGACATACCCGCCCACTGAATTATCGCTAACTGTGCCTTTAATGTATTATAAATAGCGAAACCTGACTCGGGCTTGAAGAGGCTTTTAGAAGGAAAGTCAAACAACCCATCAGATTTCTTTTGTTGTTGACCCCCACAATGTTGTCCAATGACTCGAATTGTCGAATGAGAGACATCTTGACAGCCTATGCACTTGAACGCCTAGCGTACTCCTCATGTAGCAAGAGGTTCCCTCCGGGTTTTAACTTTCTTGACGATTTCAAGCATAATTTTCCTCGTTGGGTTTTTGTGCGCATTTCATTGAAGTATCTGTCCCTAGATCTTCTCCAAACTTACAGATCGTTGCAATTGTTCCGAAAAAAATGTTGAACTGAATTAAAAAGAAGCTTGCTTGAAGCCTTTCTTTATGCGCAGATGGAGTCTGGAAATTTGCCAACAACAACTCCTCACAGCCCCTGGGGGTGACGAGACTCAGACAAAGGTCAAATGGAGTCTCTCAGCTCCCGGCTATACCTCGATAGATGTGCATTCGTGTCATAACGATTGTCCAGAAATCTCCTGAATGTTGTTCACCGTACTGCCAATGATTCATTCACTGTTATTTCGTCTGTCGTTCGGCGAGCCATCTGTTCACTCTGAAATTGACAAATGAAGCATGAAATCGAATGTGGGCACTTCTGTACCTCATGATTACACGACTTCTCAGCAGTTTTGCATTATGCTCTTCTGCCAGTCTGCCGAGTAATTTGTGGTGTTTCATAGCGAGGTTGCCAACTGTCAATTCATTCTCATCCATTCGAAAATTAGCACATCCGTTATGTTGTTTATATGTATGTTATGCGAGGAATGACGAAAACCGGAAACCACAGCGACTCAAAGCAATGTCACTTCCGAGGCCAGCAGCGGCTCCACAAGAATAACAGTGGACTTCTTTCGGTTTTACAAGGCCGGTATGGGAGCCTCTTTCATAATAGAAAACCTCAGCAGGCCAATTCACTCGTTACTTTAGCTGATCACTCTCGTTATCCAGTAAGTGTCATAAGACCGTCATTTGTGAACAATTCATCAACAGGAACCAAAACAACTCAAACACTAAAATACTCTTCTGAGCTGAGGAGAAGCAAACTAATTACGTCGTAAGGTAAGATTCCTCACCATTGACCACAATCACCTTCAGCTGTTGGGAGCTGCGACTTGAAACAACACCTTGACGAACCTCCAGTCATCCTTACTGTCTGCAAAGGTGTGTGTCCAGGTCTCTTACCAGGAGCCGTCGGTGGTTTCGTGAGGAACATTAGGTCCCGAGGCATTGGTTTGCAGGGGAATATGAGAAATTCGTACAAATATCCCTCACAAAACTAGCGACAAGAAGGAAACTCGTAATTTCATCAAGTCCGCCGGTTCGGGATGTTACGGAGCTCCATCTAACGAGCATCTTGAATTGTACTGGATGCAGAGTCAATGGGATAGAGCAAAATTTAATGAGCAACTGACGTTATATTGCCCTCTGCGCACGGATCCTTGGATTGTAAAACAGAGAGGAGAGGGCAGTAAATGCTGGTAAGTATAAGCTATGAACTATTATCATCAGGTGTATGGAAAGGTCAAAGGGTCGTCACTCGGCTGTTCATAAGGCTAGTGGTCAACGTCTCCCATTTCATCTCTCACATTTTCAGAGGATCAGAGCATTTCTATAACATCTACGATGCTACTGAGTTTCAAAGATCTGTGATGATACGACTTACGTTCGAGCTAATCGGTCACTTAGCAGCGGCGTGTGTGAATGGAAAAGAAATCCGAGCTATTCAAAGGCAAAATATAATGTCTAATCTGGTTCACTGATCAATCCCATTCCTGGGATGCACCCCCACATATGACTTCCATTCAGAGCCGTACTAGCGTATCGAATGCGCAGCGTATTGAATGCCTATCCAATAGCCGGCGATGGCGGTGTATATGTATGTCGGTTTTTTACCCTCCCGGACGGACCTGGTACTTGGTTTCAGCTCTAGGGAGGATGCATTATTCACACCTATGGATTCCTCTTCTAGATGACAACATCACGGTAACACATTCGCAGTGTTCGACGGCTGTCGGATCATTTGCAGCTACTAGGCGATCGATTATTCGGATGGTGGTTGAAGGTTGAAGAGGATGAGCTTTCCGGAAGACAGGAATTGCATCCGGCTTAGGTTTGAGGGAGATTTTGTTTTTGTACAGCATCACGTTTCTGGTACAGCAGGGAATTGTTTCTGGAGGGGAGTGGCAAACGGCGCTGGCACAGTAGCGTATGTCGAGTCAGATACACACTGGACATTGACGTAATACTACCGAGGAAACGATGAAGCAGCGGTTCGACTTCTGCGATCCACCCAATCGAGTAACAGTAACGAAGCAGTCTCGTCCACACTGCAGAATCCTCTTCCTGGTCGTTCCCCGATGGCGAACGTGCTTTTGAAGTGGCTAGAGCATCGATTTACTTGTTATGTGCAGATTTCAGCTTGCACAGCGGTGACAGCAATTACGGACGACCTATGACAATCCAATCCTAGTGACTCAGTAGGGTGACGTCGGCGTCGGCGCCCGTGTCGAAGGGCATAGCAGGGCAGCTATCCTCACAGTACGGTATATGCGTTTGATTTGGGCTGTCGGCAGTGGTGGAAAAGATGACCGTTTTCATCGTGGTAGATGTACCACGGCTGGTGAATCGCACAGAAGCCGCGTTTTGTCGGCTCTCAAGAAGATGCGCGCGAATCAGTTGCGCTAAGCTTTCTCAGTGTAGTTTCTCCTGTGCAAAGAGCCTGTGTACTGGATGTTGGTGTAGTCGGTAACAGATCTACAGGAGCCATCTCATTTTCCCCATATCATCACCTCTAATCAGTAGCTCACTTAGTTGCAGAGACTTTCGCAGTTACACTGGGTCTTCAGGTACCAAATGCAACGGCATATCGGCATGCGGAGATTGACGTATCGTGCCCGATCAGCTCTGAAGTGTCTTCACAGTTCCCAGTAGTAAGATTTTGCGTCTTATCCATGAAAGAATGTGAAGCGGGCAAATTCTTTGGTGGAGCGGGCGTAGGCAGCTGCATCGAGCCTCGGTACGATAAGACGTGCTCTTACTGATTCGTTGAGATTTCCTGCAAGAAGATGTCCTCGTCTATGCTGTACCACACGTCGAAGGTGCAGCTATTTGCCGAGTCGTGCGCGATTTCAGACAGGAGACTCGACAGATGTTAGAAGATGTAGCGTAAGAGGTCGTCAGAGTGAATGCCATTATGGAGTACTATCTCGCATTTCTTTTGTGGCACCTGAAGCGTCACCTTTGAGCGGCAGTTTGGGATCTGAGAATTGTACACAGAGCGTCAGCATCTATCGTGTTGGGACGTTGCTTGCTGAAGCCGTCTGTACGGTGTAGAGGATCCTGATCGCCACCTGATATGGATTCAAATGGGGAAGATTTATTAGTCAGGACGCATTGAAGCCAATGGCAATCCGGGAAAAAATTTTGGATTCAAATAGTAGTTGACGCAGTCAAATGTGTGGTTAAAACGTACGGTAACCGTGGTAACATCAAATCCCTACCTAGAATTAGGCAACCAATAGGTGGTCTGTAAATGATTATTGTAGACCCCACGTTAGAATCTGCAAGCCTTCTGTAGCTCTGTTGGTCCGGCGAATATCGATCCAAGATCGATCCCGGACCATTGGTGTGTGGTAGGCAACCATTTGCCTCTGCATTCATCTCTGAACAGCGCTCATGCTAGAAGGATAAACTCCATGGCATTTGTCTTGGCTACCCAGCCTTAAATTAATTTCGGATGCGGTGGCAATTAAGGTAATATGGGAATTTACAAGCACTGAGAAGCATATGGCTCCCACAAGTCATTGCATAGGCCACAGACGTTCTGCAACGCCTCCGCAGTCCTGAACAGAAGTCGGATGCGTTTGTGCAGATCGAACAAAGCAAAAACTCCGTTCTCTTACTCATTGTATTCTTTGTAGAGAGAAAGAAAAGTAAATAACAGCCTATTTGTCTAATACGGACTGTCGATGTATGTTGTGTATTTAATTCAATGCCCCTCAATCTGATACTGAAATAATCACACTCAGGAATTCCATACTTTTGTCAAGGAGTTAGAAGGGCAGCGTTTACAGGAATACGATTCCACCAGCTTTTTCGACACTAATAGCAGTTGTTAAAAATTCTTTTGCCGTTCGGGTTCTTAGGAGGGACACTTTATCAAGTTAACGGCCTAACGATCCGACGTAATCGTCGTCCTCAGAGGCCTACACGCAGTTCGAGATGGTTTACATTACCTGGTAGCGTTTGACTCTCTAGGAATCGCTGTCGCTACTGTAAATAGCGAATGAAACTTCAAATACATCCGCTACTTTCATTATTCAAGTCTCACTGTCCACTGGCAGTCGCCTGCGGCTATCCGCTTTAACGTTGGAGCCTAGTGAGTATTCCATGAGTGGGTAGTTTTTGCATGAGTTTCGGTCATCTTTGGCTAGAAGGTCAAACGCTATCGGATATTGTAAAACATCTCCAATTGCGTTTAGGCCTCTGAAGACGACGATTACGTCGAAAAGTCAGGCCGTTAACTTGATAAAGTGTCCCGCCCAGAAACCTCGAACATCAGAAGAATTTTTAACAACGTTAGTGATAATGCCGTGGTTAAAACAAGAGAGAAGTTGGAGACTAATGGCATTTACCTGCTGAGTGTTGCCTCAACCCTGACATCTGACTCGAGAACTTTTTAAGTGGAAGGCTTACCCGCTTTGTTAGATTGGCTCTCACGTCATCTAAGGTTTACTGGTGTTCCGTGTGCCAGTACCTCTACAATGAACAATTAGAATTGAAATAAGAGGTTCAAATAAAGTCGTGTATCTATTGCGTCCACACAGATGAGGAAATCCATCTTGGAGATAAACGATTCTATGTTCATGCCTTCTTCCATTCTATTTGAGTCGAGGTGTCGATTGAAGGCACATGCTTAGTGCAGCCTTTTTCGCTACACAAACACCTTACTGAACGACGAACAGATGAGCTGCTTTTATCGACACTCTTATCAGATAATCAGCGGTGCATATGTAAAGCACATCGTTCAGAATACCCTATGCATACTTCAGTTGTTCTTCATAACTTTTGTCTTATTTCCGCTTTTCTCTTTGTTCTCTTTGGTTTATTATCGGAGCCACTCTTAGGTGACCACTGAAATCTCTGGTGAAATCCCTGGCTCAATTCCCATAATGTTCCCTTACCTCCCTTTGTGTTTTTGTCACTGGCGAACGCTCTGGACATATTCTCGTGATTATACTTTTGTGTAGCGTTGAACTGGCTTATTGTCAAGTGGAGNTGAGCAGCGTGGTACATCCACGGGCTGAGCGGCATTTCCACCACAGAGACCATGAAACCTTGACTCTTTCCTCTCCAGTGATTATTGATAGATATTCAGGTGGGCATGGGCGAAAGCCACCGTCGGTGGCTGCTGTTCTAGATGTGNTGATCCTCAACGGGTGTCGAGTACTTGGCCAATCATCGACGGGAGTGAGTGTCATTCCAGTCACACCATTGCCACGATGGTCAAGCAGTCAGTTGCAAAGTCCACTTTGTGAATGGCTTTTACATTCAAACGTTAATTATGACCTTTTATATGGCACACATATCAGTTGCATTCGTCATAAATTACTTTTGCCTATTTGTAAAGTGAACACCTGCGGTTACGCTTTGTTTGTTTAATACTACGTCATGTTTTCGGCCGGACTATGACAAGGAACTGAATTCAGCTCAAGGCTCCTCGAATCTTGAAAGGCGGTTATTTCACGTGGAAATCCTCTGATGCTTTGCACTTGATATTGCTCAGGAGCCTGCTCCGGCTGGCTGAGCATGATTCCTGCTGAGCGTAAGGCATACGCCGAAAGGTTGCCATAGGCCATCTACCCACTTAGGGTATCTGCTGCCAGCAGAGCTTCTACTTTTCCTATGAGAGTTTGTTTGAAATAGGTATTCCATTCTGTTTGAGGTGCTTTCCACTTGGAGTGAGTTCTCATCATTCCTAAGGGAAAGCATGAAGTTGTTCTATCTAAGCTGACCGGAACAAACACCTCTCCAAGGATTAGTGGAAGGATTATATGAGCAAGGAATTTGAGAAAAAATGAAGTCTATTCATAAACATCGGACCCTTACCTATGTAATAACTAGTCCACGATGAAAACAACTTGCTCAACCAGTATCCTCCTCCTGCTAAGTGCTAACCTTACCCACCGCGAAGTTCTACACATTCTTCTTCTGTATGTGTCTGATGAAGCAAGCAGCAAGAAGGAAATCCTCAGAATTGATAGTCTCACCTTTCCGATGCTAGAAGTGGATGAAATTCAAAAAAATATCAGTATCAAGTGGCTTCATCAGTATGCTATACACCCGTATTGCTGATAGATTAACGGCACGTGAATAGGTCGAGGTGGTTGTTGAAAATGGATTTGTTACAGCGGTCCGAGACGCGGCTGCTCCAGCTGTTTGAGTAGTCTACGGGCGGCCCACGTAGCGTTTTTCGGCCACTGGACACGCCGCTCAACAACAAATTTCTTCAGCCATCATCTTCACATTTTCTTATTAGTATTGATTACATAACAGTATCATTTGAAAAGCCCTCATCCCCAAAGAGCATTTTTTCAGGCGCTTTGGACCTGTAAGGCAGCAAAGGCCAAAGCGAATGAAAGTGGGTTTTGCTGCTGCAACAGTGTGAAATTTGAGCTCTTTCCAAAATATGATGAGTCCATTGGCACCAAGCAGATTCCGCTTTCATTTGTATGGTCCTATACAAAAAGAGGAATAAAACTTTTCCCTTACCGCCATTTCTTCTACGCCTTCGGCCATGGGAATGAGTTCGACGCCATTTCCAAATAGCATTAACACACCCCTGTGCTATTTTTGCTGCTGGTTCCATAGACAATAAACTTTATATGCGTTAAATACGAAGCTCGAATAGTCCACGAAGGTAATAGTGGAAGCGAAATGGTCCATGGACCCTTTTACTGCGAATTATGAGCATTAGGCCACGAGATCCGGAGCAATTTGGTAGTTTGTTTGCTTATTTTCTTCAGCAAACATGGTGGCGAAATGGGGTAACGAGTCAAGCTCGCCGGCTCTTCCGCATTCAGGACATTCTTTTACCCTAAAATTCTTTCCTTTTCTGAAATTCCTGAAATATTAATTATGACCATCATATAGTTTCGAGAAATTCCTCATTGCGATTCCCTCGCAAAGGATCCAATTAAGTAGAGTAAAGAAGTAGAATCAGTGTTTCAGGATTATTCTCTCTAAACCCTTTGGTATAACCCTCTCGTCACTGTTCATTGTACTAAGCTTTTCTGAAATTGCTCGTTTTTGTGGTCTCCGAAATGTTTCTGAACTTCCAATTGACATATGAAGTATTGGCAAAAACTAATCTAATATGAGCCTGAATGGTCCCACACAAATCAATGGGTCATCAACGGAGCGAAATTGATGCAAAAACCACGGCTCACAACTAGGAGTAAAGGATACTCCAGTGATGCACTATATTTCTTAAAGTCGACAGCAAAAGCTACCGTCACTCTGGAAATATTGCTCGCGATGGAATCATACTTTGCGGAACAACTCGAAAGTCTGAATGAGCAGCGTGGTACATCCACGGGCTGAGCGGCATTTCTACCACAGAGACCATGAAACCTTGACTCTTTCCTCTCCAGTGATTAGCGATAGATATCCGGATGGGCATCGGCGAAAGCCACCGTCGGTGGCTGCTGTTCTAGATGTGCAGTTGCGTGCAAAGAATTTATATAGTGGCAATTCCTCTGAACCAGTGCTGCTCTCACTGATTCTTCCAGTGATACCCACAAAAAGCGATCGGAAGCTGTTTATTTGGTAATTGATTTACCTAGACCTATTGAGACCGTGTAATCCTCTCCTTGACTCTCAAGAGACATTTCCAGAACTTTGTGAAGCTGACAGCTGATTGTAGTTTCTATATTCCCAAGGCTATTTTGGTAATTACTTTCAACTTACATCTCCTGTAGGTGGAGTCTATAACAAGCGCATGGATGGGGGCATTTCCATGCTGCGTCCTCCCTATTGCTGTTTGGTTGGCAGTCGCCCCGCAAGAAGGAAGGCTCTAGGGCTTGCCGCAGTCCAAGTCAGCAGTCTGTTACACGAACCCCCAGCCTACTTTTTCAATACTTCCCTTTTCTGGCTCGCGTACTCCGGAATCCTAGCGAACAGGGGCTTTCAATTTTAGTAAAAACCTGACAACAGTTTTTATGATGCAAGCCTAAACCTGAGTGACGTGAGTGATTCATCGCATCTTTCATGCATAACAATTCTGTTTGATTGACAAAGCTCTCGGGCCAGGCGCTCCGCGAGCTTATCGCTTGGCCATCGTTTTTCTGTTTGAATAACCTTGTGGTGGTCTAGTTCTAGCCTACCACCGTTTACTTGTGAGATCAGCGAGCCCGTCAAGACGGCCGCGTCAGTCCTCCCGGTTAATTCCGCCAGTAAAAAAGGCGATTAAATGGCTTTGTTTTGCAGCAGCTCAACCGCATTCTTCCCCTGGCTTTTTCCAACCTACAGTTCCCCGGATTCTTTTCTTTGAATTTTATCTTTCTTCTGGTTTCAACTACTTAGAGATATCAGTTGTATCCATCGATTCCTTTTACGGCATGCCTGTAACACCTTCGTTCTTCGTTTTTGTCAACTGATGTGGTTCAGCTGAACTCGTCTTTCGAGGGACACCGACAACGTTATTCTTCTACTTCTGAGTTTTGNTGAAGAAGCCCAATGTCGTAGCCGGCTCCTGCCCAGACGTTTGCTGGACGTCTCGGGGGATCTGGCCGGTGACCACCCTTTCGGAACGGTTTATTCACCCACATCATGCATGGAAAAATATTTAATCATGGCTACATCAGAGGAACAAGAGGACAGCAGTTCTATACCTGAAGGCACTGCAGCTTCGATGGGTCACCCGCTGCCGAATATGTAGCTCTACAACAGCGAGCCTCTATAAAGCGAAATGGGCCAAAAAAGGGGACACTTCTTTCGAGGAGGATTTTATCCTCGTGACCCTCCTTGGGCTCAGCGGTACTCCGTTTGACAAATTAGAGCTCTTTCTAGGTAATTCGAAGTAACTGTCTAACATTCATGAAAATGTCGGTTAACATTACATAACTCAAAGAAATTCTTCTACTGTACCCAGTCAAATATCGATCTTAATCGCATAGCCAAAGGTATCGTCATTACCTTCAATCAAAAGTTGCTGAATCTGTCATGAAAACGCGGAGACGTACGGAAATTCTCCTGCTCCCTTGTCTCACATTCAACGATTGTTTTCATTAGAATAACCCAACTTTCCAGTCATTATTCTAGCAGTTGCTAGGTTCTTTCCCGCCATTTTGGCTTCTGCTGGAAACCGAAACTCCTCTCTATCACAGTACCAATAGGGCCGTTTCACTGCAGCCTGTATCCTCAAAACGGAGGGATAGATGCAGATCCCAAGAAACCCACCGTTTCCTAACGCTGCCCTTGATTTCACATTCCATCAAAGTCTTTAATCGACAGGTACTGCTAGTTCCTTACCGCAGAGAACAAAAAATCGAATACGATGATTGGGAGGCTTGGGCAAGTACGTAAGTGTAGGGGTCAATGTGGTGTGGCCTCTGTTGAAGTGGAATTTTTGTGAAGCTCAGTCACGCAGTTTGCTGTTGTTCCGCACGCCTCGGATTGAAATCACGGACTTCCTTCATAATTGTAGTGGTCTGGTACAATGGAACCACGTGATATCAGAAAAACGAAAGTTGTTGGATCACTTCAAGGAGAGCTGCCCCAAAAATCATGTCATCTTGCTTACCCTGCTGGGAGCAAAGTACGCAGAGGCATGCGCAAGGCTTGTAAACTTCGATCATGTCTCAAAATAACGCCGGTCCTAGAGGAATCAGCACTCGCCTTCTACCTTCCACAGCGTTGAATCCGATTGGCCTCTGTTCTGCTGGAGTAGCCGCGACGTACTACGTTCTACTCACATTTGTTCCTAGTGCATCCGCAAGTGCCCAGGCGATATCAGATACATATATGACGAGCCAGTGCTTTCCAAGGTGGCTCTCCTAAGGCCCCCCATGAAGTTACTGGTGGTCCAGTCAATAGCGATGGTTGGCGTAACTAGGTGACCTGAGAATTGACGTCAGGGAGGGTTGCGTCTAGTCGAAGTCAGTAGTTCGCAATCTTTTTGTTTCATTCATTATCAATTTTTCCAGCAACTGCTTACCAAGTGCTCTAATTATCTATCAACCTCCCTCTGCCTCCCCCACGTTTTCCCCCCTCCTACCCATTTTTCTTTGCCCAGAATCTTACGTTCAGAACTTCATGTCTCCATTATGCAAGTCGTCTGTGTCTCACAATCAGATGAGAGAAGACCTCTTGGAGCGAGAGAAGATTCTATTATTTCTTCGGTTGCCCATTTTCTGCGCCGGTTCCATATTGCTCCACATTGGAGGTAATTCGTGCAGTGATGCAATGCACGCACTTTGCGGTCGCTTAGGGCAACATGTTCCAATCATGGAACACATCCTTGAAAAAACGCCTTCGTGACAGTGATGAATGCTGAAGTGGGCAAAGTCCGTTTGAAAGGCAGGCGTGCTCTGGAAGCACATCGCCTGTTAGTACGAAGTTAGTTTGAAAACTGTGGATCTGTACGGAAGGTTGCCGATAGATGAGGGGACACCGTATCGCCGCGAAGTATCGTACCTGGCAGTGAAGCGAATTCTCGGGACAGTCCATGTGACTATAACGTCCTGTAACATACGTGTAACTATAACATCCGCTTCAGCGGGATACTCAAAAAAAATTCGTTGAAAGTTGTTTTGGACCAATTTTGGTTCCATTAATGTTGCAACTACATATGCATCTAAGACTTTACAACCCTGTTTTTGTCAAGCACTGGGCCCACACGTGATTTTATTTCCGGTGGCAGTTACATGGCAGGTGATTAGTGCATTCACTGATTTATTTGATCGATGGCAAGATAAAAGATGAGTCTAATGTCTCGTGTGTTCATCAGTCCCGTTTTCGGAATGCGCCACAGCAGTCGACCTCCATTCAGAATCGTGGCGGCTTTTTGAATGAGTATTTGGCCTATAGAATGATTTTGTGGGGTCCAGTCGATAAAAAGATCAGTGTTTCTATTCTCCCAGCCAATTGTCTCGGAGAACTGGATCGCCCAGTAGGTCTACGCGAGCACTGGTACTCGATTGGATTCCCTGACCATGCCGGTGCGTCAGTGCACCTCTGGCTGTTTTCATAGTCCGCCGGCGTGCCAGCCGAGGTAGTGCTAGGAGGGGGAGGGAGGCAGACGGTCGGTCGACTTGTCACTACTTCACCTCAAGAGTAGATAAAGGATAAAAGGATAAAGTTTTTGGCGTCAATTAAACCCGTCTGAGGGATGCGCCCCCGCACTCGACTTCCATTCAGAATCGTAGTGGCGTAATAAGTGCGTTCGTGGCCTATACAATGTATTGCGGTAGCCAGCCGTTGTACTAACAGTGCTTTTATCCTCCCAGCCTGGTACCATTTGACCGACCCCGGAGGGATGGAGGGTTTGGTTGGCCTACGCGGGCATCGATCCGGAGTTCGGACCCTTGACCGTGCGTGTGATATAGTGCGCCACTTGCCACTACACCCAATACGATAACTCTAAAATATACAGTCAATAACAACGAATTGAAGACTTTTGTGCTTAAAAATGAAGGCTCAGGACTGATAGGTCCAACAGTAAAGGACAAACTGAAAGAGGCTACCGAGATATACCTCAAAAACGGGAAGTAAAGAGTTTTCCAATGGGCTTTTCGCCACTGATTGTCTGATGTGGAAAGCAGTAAGATCACCTTTGAGATGTACCACGGCTACGCTGGACAGCGCTCCAGGCAGGAGTGATGATAACGACAATGGAGCCTTGAGGGGTTTGAAAATGCAAAATTCAATCATGCGGTAGGAAAGGTCTGAGGAGAGATCATTCTCTTGGAGTAGTGTAGGCTGCATTATCAACTCTAAGCCACGGCTCGTTGAAGTTGCTTTTCAGCAGATCCGCGATTTACGAAAATTGGTCTATCTAGAAGATGAACCGCAAGCCTTCAGAAAATTGGTAAACTCAATTGTTGTACGAGAATGTAGGGACAAAAATTGCATGTCAGGGTTATGTGCACGAGCTGTCCAAATGTGTGTGGGCATGCACCATTCGTACGCTGACCACAGTAAGCGGCGTGGGTGCAACGTGAGCATTCATATGCAAAAGGTACTCTGCAGCCTGTACAACGCCGTGAAAACTCGTCCGCCTCTTGGTGTGTGCGTCGTCTGAGCCGGTTCCAGTACCACGTCTGGCCGTTTTTTGACCCGACAACGTCGCTTGTCCTCTACTTGGCGTCATAGGTTTTACGAGGTAGAAATCTTATTGAACATTTCGAATTGTGCCTTTTGAACGCGGTTTCGGCCATATTGAGCCTGTAACCCTCAGCTAGCAAGTTTGGACAGAAACCCTGGCCCGAAAACACCGTCGACACAGGAAGAGGAGGCGACTTGTGTGGGTGAAAAGGATTGGATTGTTCTTTTCGAAGAGTGAAAGCTCTAGGGGAGAGGGGGAAGAATGAGGGAGTTTTAAGATAGCTGCGACCTACCCATATGTGTTTTCTTGTGTCCAGTGTTCCTGATACATCTAACATTGATGTGTGCCTTCAAAATAATAACACAGAGCCATCATGGCTTTACTCCAATGTGAAGTGCTGAGAAAAATCTCGAAAGACAAAAAACTTTCTTTTTGGTCGAATTAATCCCTAGCCAGGAGCTCTCCTTCATCTCACATGCATGAAACCCTCCATTTCTTGACGAACAAGCCACTTTTTAGTGGAATTTTCCGGCGTTTCCAGGAATCTTTTGCGGGATCATGCAAGCACGTTGAGCCACTTCCCATGCTGCTGTTTTATGCATGTCTGCGTGACACTACGTCAAAAGCAGACTATCATATGGGAGTACTAAAGGAACAGAAAAGCCTAACCAGTTGCGATAGGACTAATTTACTTGAACCTGCCTATATCGTGACGAAGCTATTCACAAGACTCCATTGTCACCCGGAGCACGTCACTCATTGTGATGCGTACAACTGAATAGGGAAAAAGAGCACAGAACGGGAGGGGAAGTTTCGACCAGGATGGCTGAGAATGTTGCAATGTTCGCCGATCACTGTTTGCTTCGATCTAAGGAGCGCTTTCTGCGTATTCCAGAAACTTAATGAGCTACAGAAGTCCGCGCGACTCACCTCCTCATCCTCCGTCCAATGCTCCAAGGGTTTTTGTGTTAGACCTTCCTCCTTCAGCGATCAATTCGTCCAGTTTTCTGTAGGGCCAGCGTACTGCAGCAGTTATGCGTCAGCGCACGTCATCGAATGGCTTGTCACCGGGGGACGGTCAAGTCGTGCGCCCGAGGGTGCGCGCGGCGAATGGCGCGGCGAAATTCATACCTATTCTGACGACTTTAGCGCCTATAATTTGGGCCCAATTTTGAAGTACAGTAGATTAGTAAGATCAGCTGACCTCACTAATCTACCCTACTTCAGATTTCGGCCCCAAGGGTAGGCGCCGGAGTCGTCCAAATTCGCCACGAACTTCGCCGCGCAATTTGCCGCGCGCCCCCTCGGACGCACGACTTGACACACACCCCTTGTCACCTCGTGTGCCACAATGTGTTCCTTCACTACACGTAGCTTGTGATCAGACGTCGCCAAGTACGCTTTTTCGAGAACCAACCCACCGATCAGTTGTCAAAAGGAGATAGTAGGGAGGCGGTTGGGAACACCGTCACCTCTCGAGCCATTCCGATCACAGAAGTATGGCTTATTGGTATGGCTTGTTAGTCCACCATGGACAACCAGGCGTACCATCGCCAAACCACTGTGTTAAAGTTGTAGTGACTGTCTAGAGTCTTCACTTTCTCATCTCTTACAATCCTGTGCCTATGCTCCGTGGGAAGGACCAAGAAGACAAGGAAGACGCTGCTCTCGAATCCCCTGTTCGCGGCGAGTGCAGGACTTGTTGCTTGCCCGATTCAGCTCGAAAACGGGAACTTATGTGGGGGGCTAGGGTACAGTAACACAGATCACAAGAGGTGATAATCTAGTTCTTGTTAGCCGGTGCGTGTACCACTGTTCGGCCACGCGCTCTCCAGACCTTTTTGGGAATGGGCGCCACTGCATACATGGAAAGGATGGATAGTTCAGAGTTTCGTCTCTACACTCACTATATACCTATAAGTAATGAGGAATGGAGGGTGCACTGTCTTGACTTTAATTTGTCAATGGCTGTTGTCAAACTCCACCGACGTGTATTGCTCCAATCGACTGACAAACCGACGAACGGCATCGCTGTCCACGTGTTGACAACGCTGAATCACGCGCCTTGACGATACACGTGACCCTGCGCGATCTGCCCTCCGTTGTCAACACATGGCCATGAACGCCGTTGGTCGGTCGGTGGAGTGTGAAAGCAACCAAATGCTGGCTGCTTCACACCTCGTACCTTCCTACTTCAGCCACTGTTTTGAAAATGTTTTTTCCCTGTCGGTGTATTTCTCTGTCTGTTTTCTTTTTCGCATGCTTGTTGCCTCCCGAGTTCACACCAACCCAGGGAGAAAGAGAGGCATGAACAACAAAAACAACGGAAAAGGGAGTAGGGCACGGTCCCGTGTGAAATGAGTCGGAGAACAATGGAGCAGCGAGGGGACCCATGTTATGTTTGACAGTGATATTGGCTCACATCTCCTTCCCCCTCGCTTTTCTCGTTGATTAATCGTAACGACCTCTCCCACATTGTAACTACCCTTTCGACCAACACAGCATCAGAAGTAATGCGATATTTGGCCCCAAACGAAGAAACGATAGCGGGTTGTCGATGGCTGGCAGAATGTCAGGAGCTTAAAGGGCGATCGTGTCAGGACTACCTGGTTCAAATGCACCCGGATGGCGCCTCTTCGCTTATGCCTATGGGAAGTTTCTTTTAAAATTGGTCCTCTTAGTCTTTCTTTTTGCTTTTCATTGTTAACTCGAGGAATATGAGAATCTGTCAGAGTGGAAGGCCTCCTTCGTTAAATACATGATTAATGACATGACAGAGCAAATTCTATCGTTTTATTGAGGTAACTTGTATAGCTCACAACAATCGGACCTCCCCTTCCGTTTATACGTGATTATAACTGAATTTAGCCTTCTCCTAAATCTTTCCTTGGCTTTGCACCTTTTTTTCATCCATGTTTTTTACTTTTGGTACGATTGTTACAATAACCGCTGATTGTGGGCTTTCTTAGTGACAAACGGATCGCTTGTTTCTATTTTGTTGTCGGATGAAAGTGCCCTTCCCAATGGACTATGAAAATTTTTTGTCGCTACGGGCCAACATGTATATAGCGTTATGTCAGGCCGGAGGAATCATTAAGACATAAAAGAGGAGCCAGCCCTATTTCTTGATTGGAGTGGTCTTGAGATACAATTAAAGATTGGGAGCACCTCGTTCCATTGGCACTGCCGCGACGCATAAGCCACGCGTGCGGTTATCGATAATGTCTTGCCTTATATCGATTCAATTATCTTTGAGCCACTCCAGCTCGTACGTCCAGCATTTATAGTGCGAAGCCGGCGAGTCGGCGCCGATCAAAATAGTAAGCTCGTGTGGGAGACAACAGACGTTACAGGTGCCACGCGAAAGTGCATCACAAATGCATGTCTTCTTTTACTACTCCAACTAAACGATTTTCTTTTACCATGTGGGATGCCTTATTTGGAAAACACTTTACCCTCTTTTGCCATCGCAAAACGAAAGTCTCACACCATTACCTTCTCTTTTTATCCGTTCACAATACACCCGCAGCTGCACCATCAGTGCTCCACTCGCGAAATATCGATCGACGGGAGAAGCCGACGATGGCGTCAGGACGCTGGCACTGTGAATGCGCACGGTGAGAAGGCACCGACGAAAGCAGAGATCGGACCCACTACCTGCACCTTGGAGATGTTTCTTAAGATCCCCGACGGCTCAGCACTAGGCAGTCAGTGTGATGGCGTTAAATTAGTTAATAAACGAAAGGCGAAGCCAGAAAGCGAAGTAGAATGCTTCGGCCACGTTCAAACCACTCGTGCTTAAAACAATACTGTGTCAGGGTAACGGACGAATTTACGCGTCAGCTATCTGGTTCTGCTCCGTGACTGTTTAGTTTGTGCAACTTCCACTGACGACTAAGGCTCAACCCCACATTCCTACTTCCTTGTTTTGGTGGGAGCCCACTCAGCGAAGCGAATCACTGGGGAAACATACTTACTCTACGAAAGGAACAAGAAGCAATACATTCCTTGTGACCTCGAATCCACCCATGGCAACTATTTTACGACACATCTACATCCTTTTTTACTGCTAACTGTTTTTAGCAAACCCTACCATCTGTGGGTTTACAATGGTCATCTGTCGCTTGATTCTGTACAGAAGAAGCCTTCATGGCCTTCCAGCTGAGAATGTCAATTAGTGCAGTATAAGTCGTAGGCTTGATCGAAGAGCGGCTTGTTTTGATAACCTTGGCATTGTTTTCCATAGTTCTCTCATTTGAATCCAGTTTATTTGTTTCTGCTGCATATTCACTTCATCTTCGCTTGCATTCTTCAGCGCTTGAACTCATTGCAGAGTTTTGATTGTTATGCTGCTACATCCTTATAAACCTTGAGGTTCTTTTCATTTTACCGTCGAAGTTTGGTAAGAGAAATCGTGGGTGAAGCACGATCATCTTTCTAGTCCTATAACAAGTTTGGGACTGGGCATCACGAAGTACAGCGCAAGTTTCTAGCTTTGCGTCTTGCTTACTCTGCTTTGTTTATGAAACATGACTCATCTAGCATGCGGAACGAAATGGACCAGTCCTACTCACGAAAAAGTATCCGTTCCAAGACGACTGCTTTTGTACAGGAGATCACCCACCACTTTACATTGCATTGTGTCTCCCATGTCAGAATATTTCGTTAGGTATACTGCTAATCTAACTTCCAGTAACAATGAATGTGCAAAAATGTAGAAGTACCGAGAGGAAAGCCAAGCCAAGCATCAAGGGCAAGCCAGGAGACCAAGACTCCGTAGCCAAGCTACAGAGTCTAAATCTTCCAGCGAACAACTCACAAAGACCATAATATTACGGTACAAAATCAGGTAGATGTCTTGCAAAACTCGTCCCCTAACTTTTCAAGGTGCTTACGGAAATCAACACATCACGGTATCGACCACTGACCACGTGACGCATGCGTCGCTAATCGCGAACGCTGTTTGCAGAAGCTGACTATAAGGGCGGCTTCAGGCGATCTGACTTCAAAGAGGCAGAGGTAGGGAAGAAGGAAAGGGGAGCAAAGGATAAAAGTGAGCAGAGGGCAAGCCATTATCGAGAGTCAAGCTCAAGAACATCATGTCCGTCAACTTCTTCAGCGAAGCACGCTTCTTCCTTGGACTGCGGTGTCACCGGGTGTGGGACGTTAGTCTCGAATGACATTACTTCGCGCCGAGGTGCGAAGTGACCTCAATCGTGACTGACCTCATCTTAATTACGCGCCTCCCCTTGATCGTGACTAACCTCAACTTACTTATGAGAGTGATGGCAATGATGAGAATATTTAGAAAATGAAATTCAAGAAAAGTACTTTTTAACGTAAAATTTTCATGGTCTTCGGTTTTAAAAGTTTCGTTACCATGCAAGATGGTAGAAATTTCAACAAAAAATTCCAGTAAAATCTTAAGAAGCCTAATTTTTCTAATAAGAAGTATGTTAAAAATAGTAATTAAACATCTCAGATGGTCTTGTTCGTTACGAATTTTGACATCTTCATGCAAAACACCTCAATTTGGATGCGATTTGCTCCTCTCTAATGAACTTCGTCAAACCTGATAAAGCGTTGAGAGTTACATCTTGTAGAAACGAGAGTAAGATCTCTTAAAAATATCAGACCTTTCTATTTCTTCGTATATTTTCTCTACTACTTTAAAGGACCTCTATGCAGTAATAGTATAGAAAAGTCGATCTCTTGAAAAGGCTATACTCCACTCAATGCTGTCTAACCTGTTTTTAAGCTTTCAGAAGACCGACTACGGAGTTCACTGACTTTTTATTTTTTCATCTCCTTCTGTTACGCGTTCAGTAGGCATTTTTTCCTAATAAAGTCAAATCGTTTTATGAATATTCTTTATTTTCACTGCGGTTTTAAGTGGATTCGTTTGTAATCGGTAATGATTAAGGTTCTTGAATCTTATGTGACTGTCCAAACCGTATGCATACTTCTGCATCGCGTAGTTGCCCTCGCAGATTGTTTTCCACAGATTCAAAGCCCCTTGTATTCTTTCAAAAACTTCCTGTCCTTCATTTTCAGCGCACTTCCTCGTTCACAAGCGCTTTTTGCATCTGCTGAAGGCACTTACAAGTCGCTAGCTTTGTAGTAAACCGCTGATCAATTGCTTCTTTTTTCATCGAGGATTGATTTGTGTGGTTTTTCATTTGTAGACCCTGAATATATCTTGGCAAGTTTTGGTTATTTATTTATGGAAACTGGCAAGCTTTTTCTCATGAGTTCTTTTTTCTACTCTCTTCTCTGGTCTTTTTTCCAATGACGTTCATGGCAATATGGAATGGTAAGCATCCGTTCAAGCTTATATTTTTCTGCTTGAGCGATCTTCCAATAAAGAAACTGGAGAGGTCTACTCAATTTGCTAGACATAATGTACTAAAAAACCTTCAAGTATTTCTGTCTCCAAGGTCTCTCTCTCTCCCAATGTTTATATATACAAATAGATGTATATGTAATGTTCAGATTTTCTAGTCTTTACCCATGAGTGATTGCACTTAGGGGTAAAGGCTCTTCCAATATTTGTCTCAGACATGTGTTTTTAGTGTAAATTTCGTCAGTGTTGGGTTGCTGCTCGCGTATCGTGTTTGCTGCAAGCTGTTTTTAAGCTTTGATCGTTCGTTTTTAGCAACTTTGAGAGTTTTAAATGCTTTGTTCGAAAGTGAATCCATTCTTTTCCGGCAGATTCCGTCGTTTTCCGACAGCATCTAAAGCTATTTTCATGACGTTGACTTTATTGTTGAAAAGCAGTTCACATGGAACTACCACCAACGATTCTGAATATGCGTTTACTCCACCTTCATTGAAGTTACTTTCCTTTTGTGTTTCCGTTGGTGCCCTTATGGATCAATCATCTGCACGTTTTTAATTCCAACTCATTCTCAGCATCAGTATAAGCTGCTCCATTGATCGAATCGCGATCAATACTGATCAGATGGCAACAAAGCTGGTAAGATCGGAAGACTACATAGTAACGACATTGGTTTATTTCAAATGATTCTACTCTACTAGTCTCTTACTCACTCTAGTATTGCCTGACTTGAAAGGTGCAATGATGTATTTCAATCGTTTTCCTAAACCGCTCTGAGTGTCTCATTACCTCATTAATTGGAACTTCGGCACATTTCTTCAAGACGTTTATTACTGATGTTTTCGTTCTGTGATCTTCTGTTGTTCGGCCACGAACCAATATCCGCCTTCAGGACTATTTATTTTTATTTTCAGACGTTGGCAACCGTGTTCAGCAAGGGGAGTGTTTTTCGACTGAAAGCAACCGACAGATGAGCGTTGGGAACAATCCGTATTTCCACTCAAACTATATCTGATGATGGATCGTTTTTCTAGACGTAGCTCTACAAAGATGTCTGGGCAAGTTCTTCTTATGTTCCTTACCGGAGTTTTACATTTCAAGTTATGATCACAGGTTCCGTCGACATAATACCACTCTAAGTTGAATGAAACTATCTGGGCACGCTAGAGGTTATTGTTGCTTTTGATGGTTTGACTTCCGCATCTATTATTTTTGGGTGTCAATGCTGATTCCCCTGCTTGCAGCGATGGAGTCCGTGATACAATTTGTAAGCAAAAGTACTGAGTTATGAGTGCGTGTTGAAATCGTTTTTGTCGATGTTAATGTTAATGTTGATTCCGTCTGTTTTGTTTCATTCTGTCAATGTTCCCTTCTAAATTCCTTCACCCGGGTTGTGAAGGAATTGTGAACATTGTCTATGTGAAAGAGTTAGTTTTAGGGATAAAAGGAGTTCATATTAAGAACCTATTGACATGTGAGCATCTCGATGCATGGATAGGGGTCTGCCCTCATAGGAGATTTGGTCCGGAAATATGTGCACGGATAGGGGCTCCAATCTAGTCCTGTCGGCGTCAGATATGCGGGCACGTGTTTTACCGAAAACGTCGTAGATTGTTTTCTTTTTGTATAGGGAACCTTGAATTATATAGCTTTCTGACGCAGGTAGTGAGAAGTAAGATTGATTCACACAGATCTTTGTGAAAATATCGGAAATGATGTTGCTCCAATCAAGCCATAAAATTTGTTTCCATTTTTGGCTTTAATGGGTCATTCCCCTTTTGCCAAAAAAGTGATTTTATGCGCGATCAGAGAACCGTATCACGCTGCTCAGGGATGCTTACCATTTATAGGCCGTTTAGTCATTACCCCACTCCGAAAAAAGGTGGTAGAAAGGTCGAGCTTATTTGACTAAACATTTTAATATCAAGTTCAAGGAACTTCGATAATTGATCGGATTACCCATTTAAGTCTTCCAAACACTTATTGTTAGTCGAAACTAAGGCTCATCCCATAAAGTTCTATGGCGTGAACAGTAATTCGCTTTAGAAGATTCCTCTGTGAGGTTAATATCCAGGTGGTTACATATCAGTGATGTTCGAGGTTCGAGGGAGACACATAAGCAGGTAGAGTATCCTAAGGGTGAAGATGGCGCTTCGTCAAATCGGAACATAACGATTCCCAGAAGCTGGCTTCGCCGAGTTAAGTGGATGAGGATGGCGCCCCGAGGAGGTGCAATTTGCGAGACTTATTGCATCGATATAGCCGCTACGAACAGCTGCTCTGGAGTCTGTCAGTTAGGGTCAACTCGCGAGAAATGCCTAACGGTTGACGCTTATGCTCTTTGACACGGAGGGTATGCATAATAACAAACACAGACGATGAATTGGTCGCCCAATATCTCTCGCATTATTGCTGGGAGATCGTGCGTAACAATGGAATTTTTCCTAAAACAAGTGCGAATCTGAAGGAGGCGTGGAGGTTAGCTGTTGCCTTTGTTTTTATCCGCACTTTGTGATGCTGAATCAGAGCAGGCCAACTGCTGGTCGCCGAGCATTTTCTCTACATCTAGGCTTCGCCGGCACCATTCATTTTCTTCGGTGAGAAGTTTCGATTCCAGCTTTGTCTTCATAGATCTTGTATATTCTTTTGTAAACTAAGTCTTCCGATCATAACAATAACTGCCACTCGTTTCAAATTCCTAGCTAGGGAAGGGTAACAAGATAAATCGCAATGAAAAATTTAAAGGAGGTCAGGCAGAATCTCGTGACTTCTCTGCACTGTCCAACACCTCACATCCTTTTTGCTGACCTTGTTCTATTTGTTTGCATGGTCCCATTTTTGAACCAAATTCATCCCATCCAGCCTGCAGGTGTACATGTGGCTTGTGCAGCTGTTGAAAAGACATTTTTCACATTCAAATAGTCTCTACCATATCTTTTGTTGCTACTTTGCTATCAGCAGCTTGAACTTCAATTCCTACCCTACTATGCTACTGACGCAGCTGGTTGTTTTTGTTTTATCACCCAAATTTTGATTACTCTGGCTGTCGCGTAGAACAGCGATCACTAGAATCAGTGGGGAGTTGTCGAAGCTGCACTGTGGCTGCCAAAGGTCCCTTTGAATAGGTAAATCGAATCTTGAGCTAGATCTGTTGCTAAGAAGCGTCTATCTAAACTACAATATAGGCGTGGTTTGGCGATTTGTCAACTGACGATCGATATGGGCGGCCATAGCCAACAGCAGCAGCATCCCCAGCTGGCAACGTTCCTGCTCGACGGCGCGCGAGAGGCGGCTGAATGTGTGTCTAACCGGGGCTTGAGGTTCTATTGATCAGTTTTGCCTCCGCCTCCTTTCGACTTCGTCGTCACTCATTCACTAAGTTCGTTCCTGAGGACTGAAGTAGTCGCAGTAGTGTCAGCAGAAGTAGCAGCTTCAGAGCGTTGCGCAAAGTGGTGGTATTATGTCGACGGAAGATCTGGGGCCGACACCGGCGCCAAGTACACATCGTTCCTCGCTGTGGATGAGCATGGGTTTTGTATCTAGTGAAGATTGCAGACGGCGTCGAATGAGCAAAAGGCGAGAGAGCATCGAATTGGCTTCCCTAGGTGAGTAGTTTCTAGTCTGTTTTCATTTCCTTTTTTTGTTTTCTATTTTTTTCACCGTGGTTGTTGTTTGAACAGTTTCTCGGGCATGCTGCTAATACAACTGATTGAGCCAATTTTAAATCAGTTATGTGGCCAGGAATTGCCAGTCAGTTAGGCTTTTCACATTAACGGTTTATTAACTACTTTTGATTTTCCGCTTTTTGAATTGTAATGAGTCTATCGCAGTTTCTTACTCTTTCTCGTTTCGAGAAACTAAAGAGCTCACCTTTTGGAATCAATTGACTTCCATGTTTTGTTTATTTGTATGAGTTTGCCTACGAGTGACATGCTAGTATGCCAAGGAAAGCATCTGCGCTCGTACACACGGATATGGCTCGTTCGCGAGAACACCTCTTTCCGATATCATTCGCTTTTTGCCAATGCTTCACAAATTCATTTTCAATATATGGAGAACAATGCCGTCGAAAATGTTGACCAAAGTTTTTCTTCGTTTTGCGATTTATGGTTTCGTTCTCATCAATCTTAAAGGGCCTTGTTGCGTAAGGGCCTGATTCGTTTCACTTGCTCTCCTTCTGCCTTAACTACCAGCTCTTGAATGAGCCCATGGCGCATTCCACTATGGACTTGTAATGTGCTTCTTGGTTTTACTATTAATCTTCTAAAGTAACTTCCCATTTGTCACTTTCTTTTTTTCATATTTTAAAATGTAATAATTCTAATTCACAATCTTTCTGAAAATCTCATTACATCCTAGTCCTAGAAAGGTCCGTGGTTGAAGCCCAAAAACTCCTGCTGCGGCTGTTTGCAGTCCTCTAGAAGGCTAAAGCGATTTTCTTTCATCGTAATTTTCATAGGCCTGGACAGGTGGTAATCTGACGGTGCTCATTCCGGCCTATGCCAGATATGTGGTAAAACACTGCAACCAAACTTTTATAACATTTGTCCACTTGCCAAAGTTCATGTGGTCTGACAACTGTTGCTCAGCTAAGAGAAAGCACTTGAGCTGTTGAATATTTCTGAGATTTCTTCTCTACAGCGGCGTTCGAATAATCTGGCGAGTGCAATGTCTCTCAGAAACGATTATCTTGTTTAGAGCCGATAGCTCGTCGGAAGAAGTTTCTTTCTGCAGTCACCCCATCTGAAGCGCATAATTTTATGTGCGTAAAGAAATGGTTTCGTAGTTGGTAAAGATGAGTCAGAGTGCTGACTTCGTCTTCGTTTTCTTCTACGTTATTGTGCTCGATGTTTTTGTTGTCACTGCAGGAAGAAACTTCGAAAAGAGCTGGTTCTCGTAGCAGTTCGAAACGGGATCGAGAGAGCTGTCTTATTCACTTGCCTGGAAATATTTAGTGTGCAGGAGAAATGCGATCGTTCCTCGTAAGTAGTTGACGTCCATAGTGGAAATAGGCTCCAGGGATCATCCGTTGCGTGGAAAACAAATGAGGAGATTAGTAATGAATACTGCGTGGCAAGGTGTGCTGGGACAGTGGTGTGGCACTATTCTACAATGACAGTTCAACCACGTCTGGTATTTACTGTGGAAAAGTAAATTCAGCTCGAGCAGCCAGGTCTACCTCCGGAACAATCGGGATCTCTGTATTTTCGCGACAGGGGGCTGAGCCTTGTCTCTGATTCATCTCTTGGAGACTCCTTCGTGCTAATGGAACTAGCCTCTCCACCTGTCTGCCTCACTTTTTGTTCTCTGAAATACTATAACACAAAACATCTGTTTGCAAAGATAAGCACAAAATTCAAGGTTAAGCTCACTAGACAAATATCCTGAGCACTCACAGACTGGAATTCTTTCTTTCCAATGATTGTTTGCTGAGGCAGCTCTACGTGGGGGCATAAACACAATTTGGGATGATGGAGAAAATGGTTTGATGGACCTTATGGATGTACGATTGACTAACGAGCGGCTCCCAGCGACTCCCAGCCCACCGACTGCTGTTCCGTCACCACTGCTTTCGAGTGTATTATACTTTTTAGAGAGTTTTTATATAGATGAGATTCAATCACTGCTCAATCACCATTGATTACAAAGCTCCCATTGAAGCAATCAGGAGGCATTTAGCCACTGCATTATCGCAACCCAAATATCCATGTCTTCCGTTGCTATGGCGCACACTCTTCCTCTGAACAAGACCAACCTTTATATCCGGAAAGATTCTGTGGCAATAGCCACGTTTCATTGCCATGGATGTGCGAACCGTACGGTTGAGGTCACCTCGATGCGATCTGTTCTCAATTAGGTGTGTAGGCTCCACAATTCTTATGCTGTCTGCATAACGCAGTGAGGAAGTGAAGCATTTTGAGAAAAAAGTATGCTTTGGACTGGACAAATTACAGTAATGTTGGTTGAGGATTTAATTTTTGTGTATAGGTGAAATGTAAAATGTAGTTCGAAGCTAAATATTGGCTCATTTTTACAGAGCCATCAACCTCAGTCTTACTAGAATTTTTCATTTTTATAGAATTAAAAGCTAAGAAGTTATAGTAAATTTTTCTCTTGAGAAAGTTGACTTCTGTAGAAGCTTTATCTTCTTACTGTTGTTATTCCCTTCATTCAATAACCTTTGACTTGCTGCATATCGGTAGTTTTCACACCTAATTGTGACCGTTTCTCGCTGAGGTTTGAAGTGATCTCAATCGTGCAGAAGTTCCCATACACCAAAGTCTTCATGGCCTCAAACGCTCTAAGCGAAAATCGTTGATCTGCCGATTTGTTGTGAAAAAGCATTAGGCTATTTAATTGTGTTATTAGTGCAGTAAGTTAACTAGACACCTCGGGACAGGAGTCGTTCTTGACCCAGTGAATAAGGCAAGAGAATGTTGAATGGTAGTGACGACCAGAAAATCTATCGTTGTTTAGTTACTGCTTTCAATTGCCTTTCACACTTTGTTATGACGTTCCGTGCAGCTATGGTACGTAGGCGATGCACAAAATTCAACGCATCGTTCAAGTTAATGTGCCAATTCCATTTGAGGTAAAGATTCCACTGACAGCGTTCTACGGGCGCCGATTTTCAAGTTCTCGAGCTACTGCTTTATCTCAAATCCACCATTTCCATCTGACCATAAAAATTTTTACCCTCATTGCGTCTCTATCACATTCCTTGGCAGTGATTTCTTCCCATTAACAACATTTGTCATCTGCTATCCGTCGGCACATCAGTGCATTTTTCCTCTTTATCGAATTGCTTCATAACTATCATGAAAAATGTAAAATCGTTCCGAAACCTCCCTCACAACTGCTCACTGAGATCTTCACCATCTACTCGTTCCAAACATTTATCCTTTTTCATGTATCACCTCGGGTCTGTGCCGAGAAGCCCGCCAATGTGTTTTAGGAGCCGAGGCTTTGGTCGTGCTGATCTGGTATGACGGGGGTGGACAACGGCATTGGTTATAGGTCCGGGAAAAATAGTCGAACGTTTTGTGTAGGTAGGAGAGTCTCAGAATTGTAGGTAAGCTTTGGTGCCATTGAACCACCGGAAATTGTAAACCTTTGCATCGTTGCGATCACCAGTTTGAGCTTTTGGGTTAAATGCGAACAGATGTACATGAGTCTGATGGGCCCTTTGTTCTGCTCGTAACGATGTACTTACCGAAAATCTCTGGTTCTGCAGTCTTTGAGAGCTATTTATCTCGATTTCTCTATGGGCTTGACGCGATGCCTATCAATTGTTTCACAAGTGTGACAGCTGACATCCGGATAGATTGCCGTCGTGATCGGAGACCTCCATTCATTGTCGACAGCTGTTTTAGGAGAACGGTCACTCCAGGGTATCGTCTAAACAGAGTTTGAATTTGTGATTATTCTCCTTGTTTCGCAGGCCCACAAGCCTCCTCTGTGCCTGAAGTTCTGATTAGTAGGTTAGTGGGAGCACCTGCTTACCCAGTGCGTTCCGATTGCAGCCATGTTTTTCATTGGCTTTTATGCGTTCGAACTGTTCAAAAATTTCCTCGAAGATAAGGAACTCATGGGCGATGGTTTTCTACTTGTGCTGTACAATGATTGGTTATGCTTCGAAGATCAGAATGTTTCATGGGAGTGAAACAACCATGAGTTCATTACTAGTATTATTACATTATAGTACACGTTCGGTGAATGTTCAGTAATCAAGGTGTAATGAAATTTGATTATGACAGGTTGTAATGAAGCTGAAGGGGAATAGGTAAGGAGGAAACATGTTAGAAAGGATGTGCTGCAAACAGTGACAGATAATTTATCAATTGATTTCAGAGGATGGATGAGTGGGTACCAGTAGAAGGTACCAAATAACCGACACCCCCCCTCCCCCTGCCCAAGAGTCAGCATCTGTCGTTGAAATCGGCTAAGTAAGAGCAGTTTTTTTTGAAATGCTCATACGCATGCTCGTATTTGTTCAGAGTCGGTTTCAATATCGATGGTGCGACGATTCGCCTTTAGAATGAGCCACATAAAGCACAATGCATTGCTTTGAATCTTCCAGACGAATGTGAATATTATTAATGCATGGTAGGGATATTGTGTCAGAAAAGATGGAAAGTTCAAGTTTACCTTTCACCCTTAGTTTAGTCAAAGAAATCTGGTAGGGTCCTGGGTTAGATACAGAGCATGGTGTAAGGCGAAGGGTAACCTCACTGACAGCCTAAGAGGAATTGGAGTGAAGTCTGAAAGAGGCGAAAATGGCCAGGGTGAGGTTTCGCGTCACGATCCACCCCTCTGCTTTATTTCCTGTATAGTTGCTTGTATGCATATGTGACTGCTTCGAATTTCTCTAGCCATCCTTTTCTTGCCTAAGTTGGTGGTACTCCAAAACTCATCATAGCTTATTTGCAACTGAAGGGATAAGGGTGAGCGCCATGAAGCAGATTCTTTTGTTGCACGGCTGGTTGCCATTTTCGTGGAATGAAGAAAAAGATAAATAAAAAAATATAGAGTAGGTTGAAGAGAAAATTCAGCATTCATGCACAACATCTCGATTTGCAGGCGTTCTCTCCCAACTTCTTTTCTCATCGATTTCTATTATTGATCTGATGCATTTGACTGCTTTTACTAATTCTGTTTTTGCTGCTTTGCACTTCATTGCGCAATCCCAGTTTTAGTCGATGATTTTGGGCCATCTTTGTGCAACCTTGCGTGAGAGGTGTTTTCTTTCTCCTCCGCTGGATTAGAATAATCCCTTTCGAGTATGGATCCACTGGACAAAAGTGATAGAGATTTTCTGAGAAGCTTCAGATTACTTTTTTTTCTTGCATCGCCATGCTTGTGGACCTTGTTCAGGTGGTTCTTGTCAAGCGAAAGAGCAAATGCAGTTCAAGTGAGTCTGCAGTGATGATGGTATCCAATTGAAAGACCAATGCCGTACCGAAGTAGTCACTTGCACGGCACAATATTGCAATCAAACAACCGGAGTTTACTTGTTGCTGCTTATCCCGCTAGACACCAAAATAAGGGTTAGCTTCGCTCTAAACAGCTCTGAAAACAATCATGTGACTAAACCTAGGTCTAAAATCATTTTTGACTGCCATCTTTGGAGTGCTGTTATTCCTAGAATTACTGATCTGGCGCTGTCAGTGAAAACCGTGAAGGCACGGCTCACGATAGATTCGGGGTGCCTATTTTAAATTTAATAGTGGATGGGGATTGTGACATTGAAAAGACGTGGAAGGGGAATTTGGACGTAATTCGGTCGTAAGCTGTTGCACAGAACTAACTTCGGAACTACATCCAGTTGAAATTTTGCAACCTTCATATTAATATACCGCTATTGTTAATATTGTTTTCGTAATGTTATTTTTGTTGTTATTGTTGTTCTTTGTTGTCATTTGACATATTGCATCGCTCTCTGATCAGCTGTTTGAATTTTCATAATATGTGCTCCATTGTGAATGATGCATTTTCTACAAGACCATGGAACATAACTACTTTCGGTGCGTACGCCGGCAAGTTCTGAAGCCTTTACTACGCCCTATGTGGGCCGTTTTCCGACCCGACCGGGTCCCATGGGCTCCTTTGAAGCCTCAAGTTCATCCTAGGGTAAAATCGCGAAATCACTTCTATCATGAATTGTGCCTTTAAGGCTTAGGTTTTTTCTGTTGGGATTGCGTTATTGTGCACATAATTGGTAGTTCGATCATAATCGTCACCTTCCAGATGCTGGAACCCTCGACCTGGTTTTTGAGCAGTGTCGGCTGCCTAAGGGTATTATGCCACAGGGGAACCTTCGAGAGTTATCCTTCGTTCTGGCTGATAATTGGAGATTTTGCGGGGCAAAAACTTATGGCGTTTGAGAGGAAAACGTATAACGTAACGGCAATCACTGCACCGCCGTTTTTTCGAAATCACTAAGCTCTTTTCTAATCTGAAATTCATTTTTCTCAACTTTCAACGTTCCTCTTTTTATCCTTCTTACTACTCTGTTGCTTTTGTCAAAGTACGCTTGTGAAGTGAGTCGTTCATTCGATACCGTTATCACCTTTTTCACAGAATCATAAATTCTCAACATAAATGATTTTTAATCGATTTAATAATGCTGTTTGATAAGTACAATGGGATACACTTTTTTGCCTTTTAAATGTATTTGACCGTGTACCTCTATCCATTCTGGACGTTTCCGTCGGTTGCTCTGTTGAACGAACATCTTTTTCTTCAGTAAAGTTAGCTGTATTCCCTCGTGCGACTATGGTGCCCAAATTCGTCGTTAGTACGAATGGAGGTGAAAATGTAGGTGATATGTGGTCTCCCAGTGAAAAAAGTCAATATGGTCTTCAAGGGTTTTCTGTAGGAGAACATCATTATGCGGCCTGCTTCAGAAAAGCTATTCTGAGAACACTTCCGTATAATTGGCCGTTCAGGTAGGTTACTACTTCCGATGCTTCATCGCCTTCAGGAGTATCAACGGTTTCCTCTGTCAGCAATCCTACATATACTGTTGCTCATCAAATTTTCCTTGATTTTTATTCATTGCCATTATTATACATGGGAAGCAGCGCGTCATAAAAAGATGTAGTTGTTTGCCTTGGCTTGAGCCCTTAACCCCTTTCGAGGTTTTTGAGCCGCTATTTCCTCGTCAGGGCAACATATTACCTCGTGTAGCACGTTCCAAGGGTTGAGCATACATAGACCGGGGATTACGACTAAGAATTCACCCGTTGTTTGTGGATTCAAGGAGAACTTTATACAAGAAGTTTCTTTGAAAAGCTACGAAGCCATTCGAGAGAAAACAACTTTCAAACGATGTGCAGTGAATGGGCGATCTATTCACCATTCAGGCTTTTTGGCTAGGAACTGAGCTGGTCCTGGGTTAACATGAATGCCGAAAATCCTCCAACTATGAGGCCTGCACTTTTTGCAGTAATCACGAGTTTAGTATTGAAGGCCAGCCGAGTTCCATTCAACTAGAATTGCCAATCGTGATTTTCCAAGGAGAGCTAAACGACATACTGTCACGCCAGCATCAGCTGTACCACTGGGCACTCCTCTCCCCAACCTCATTGTACATGGCAGAGTTGCTTGAAATATGACTAGTCGACCAACAGAGATTCGCTCGTTCCTTCTCAGAGTTTTGACTTGTAATGTCAATTCTGCCGTTGACCTCAGAGACTTTGTCTTGGAGGTGTGCTTTGCACACAAAATACTGGTGTTTTATTTATTCTCTAGGACTTCTAGGTCAAAGACCATTTTTCAAAATCAGGGAGGAGTCTTACTGAACAAAAACGAAATGCGAAAAGTCGAAGTTCGCACGGCGAACCAGGTGCTTGGAGCGATAGTGACATGATAACACAAGCGTCACTCCCATCTAAAGCCGAGGGGCTCTACGTCTTTGTTCTTCTGACATGACAGCAGAAGAGAACGCTAAAGAGGCTATGGCTGCCGGATGTCGCAGCTCATTTCCTTGTGGCCTATTAAGCCAGTTCCCAGATTACACATTCCGTAAGCTGCTTTTTTTTAACTATTTTTTCGACTTATCAAATCGCCTCTTCCCTTTATTTTTCGTGAAGCTATGAATTTTTTGTCGATTTCGATTTTTCAATCACCTTTACGTTTCCCAGTGACTAGCCCAAGTTCCTTTACAAAAAGTTTCCGGTGGGAAACGTTCCGCCTTATGAATTCAGTAAAACGTGAGCTCACCATCTGTGGTATGGATATGGCAACAGGAAAGGCATTCTCCTATGAATTGAAACGCAGAATTTCCTCTTCATCAACTTTTCCAAGAACACAAACTGCAAATTTTCGGGTCCATCTTTGCTAATATTAAAACTCACATGAAGTTGTGAAGAAATTTTAGAAAAAGCTGGCAGATTGATCGTTTTGGTGGTGAGAGAGGGCTTCCGCAATGTAATCTATCGTAAACGATGGCTTGGTGACAATCTGAGTGGCATCATGCATCGGTGCTTTATATAGACGTAGTCTATTGATTTTCCAATTTGTCCGGCAACGTATCATTAATTTTTTCTTGGCGTTTTAAGTTTTACTCTCAACGATTCGATCTAGCAAACTTCATGTTATGTGCTTTCACCTTTGATGTCCACTCCTCATCTTCCCTTCCACTCCTCTCTTCCGCTTCGGGAGAAGGGCAGTGATTCAATGAATTCTAATGTCTATGAAGTGGAGGTAGTAGAGCTGATCTGAGTGGAACTCACAAAATGTGCGTGGGCTGATTATAGGAGGCTCTTGCTGCATGTTCAAGAGCTTGGATAGAAGTAATCTATATTCAGAACTGTAATTTTTGCTGAATAGTCGAAGCCATTCCAAAGTGATGTATTGACAAGTGGCGCAGTATCCCACACGCATGGTCTGGGATTCGAATCCGGGGTTTGCCTAGGCAAACGAAGCCTTCCATCCCTCCATGGTCAGGTAATTGGTACCAGACTCTTCTGCGGAATAAAATCACCGACTTGTACATCGGCTGGCCACCGCAAGTCATTTTATAGACCACATACACATCAATAGCCTATTTTTCATACTGAATGGAAATGGAATGCGTGGGCGTATTCCTCAGATGGGATTGATTAACGCAAAAGGCATCATCCTTAATTCTAAAGTAGTGTTCCGAGCTGTCTTGTTCTGTCGTGCCCCTTCTTATCTATCCACATTTGCGAAATGGATCTACCATATAAAGTCTGAATTCATCTAAAATGTAAAGCTAATACGAAGCAGCTTCCTGTGCACACTACCGTACAGTATTTCCTTCCTCTAATGCGGCGATTCCGGGCAAGTACGACGGCTAATCATCAAGCTCATTCCTATAAACTCCCGAAATTTGCTATGGCTTAACTGGCAGTCATCTCCATTTGACAATTATCAATGAAAAGCACG
>UZAF01016532.1:0-14586 GCA_900617895.1 Haemonchus placei
CAACTAAACTTTCTAACTACTTGGTAAAAGTAAGGAATGAGGCCTGGCGTAAGTCGGGCGACCCGACTGATACAAGGAGGAAAAGTAGAATAGGGCTAAGTTTTCCATATCATTACCTTAGATACTGTGATATTTTTCTAAACCTTTCATTCTCCAACTGTTACTTCCAGCCAAAATTCGCTGTAAACGTGTATGTCGTAACACTTCTCACAGTCAATCAGCACAAGACAAGACAGAGTTTAGACCTGAGTTTCGAGCGGTAGCAAAAACGCAGTCCCAAGCTCTATGATCACAGAGGCTTGCGTGCACTCTTGTATAAAAAAAATGGCGTGCATTGTAGATGACTTATCGGGCAGACGCTCTCATGCCTACGTCACTTTCTCATTATCGTCATTTCGTGCAAGCCGACAGCAACAAACGAATGCTCACTCGCCAGTCAAACATGTGTTCAGGAGAGATATTGCAAATGTTCTTCAAACGCTATCAATTGCTGAAAAAGAATTATGATGCACTCATATCTCCGGCAAAAGCAGAGAGCATAACTATCGGGTTGTTCGGAAAATAATTACGATTTTCAAGCAGATTTTTCTCAACATCCATTTTAGAAGCTTTTCAAAAGTTCGAACGCTTGCAAGCTTCTGCAAAGTGGCGCTTCGAAGGCAATGAAGACCACCCATTCGTGTAGCGAACTGTGGCTTATGATAAAAGTCGGAGTGCTTACTGTAACTCACTCACAAACGATGACAATACCAAATGAACCTGCTCAACGAGGTCTAAAGCTTGCTTATTTTCATCAGAAAAAGATTACGCTACAGTTTGGTGATTACAAAGGTGAGGTGTAGTGTCTACGCTACAGTTTGGTGATTACAAAGGTGAGGTGTAGTGTCTTGTACTCCCAATTAATCAGGACCCTAACTTGGACCTTTATTTAATGAAGTTCGATAAAACAATCGGAAAAGCCTTCCAAAATTAGCGAGCTCCGGAAGTTGCATAATTCCTCCAATAAGGAAACCTTTGGAAGTATATAAAATCCTGTGTGGGGGCCAAAAAAAAAAAAACAGGTGTATGACAAGAGAGCTATGAATTTGCCAGGAGGATGGAAAAGATGATCGAACAAAATTCGGTGTACATCATTGAAGTTTGTTATGATGAAAGAAAAAGGTTCTTGTGGAACACTCAAGAATGGTAATTACTATCCAAGGGACCTACTTTTAATCGGCTTCCGTTAAAAAAAATGCAAATAGCTTTGGGTAAAACTGCCTTTTTGTTCAAGCTGCCTTTTTTGATTACAACCTTAGTGCTTTTTTCTTTTTTACGCTGTTTTCTTATTTCGATAGCTCTTTTTGATTTTAAAATTTGTGAAAAAAGATATTCAAGCAAGATCATCTCAGAAAACGGTCTGTGATCTCAACGTACTGAATGTTTATGTGGCCTAACTGAACTGTGAATTGCGGTGGTCAGCCGATGTAGAAATCAGTGCTTTTAGCCTCCCAGACGAGTCTGAGGTACCAATTAGCCGAATTCGGAAGGGTGGAAGGCTTCTTCGGCCTAGGCAAATGCTGTCTAAGGCTACATATAATTAGTACTGCAACTTTGACTGCCACTATACAATTCAGCTTTTGCATGCAAAGCTTTTACACAGTGATCACAGCATGGTCAATGAAAATCTATTAATTGATAGAACCAATCGAGTATTTCAACACATGTCCCTCGAATAACCACGCCAGCCAATATGAAAACAGAGCAAGCCCGATGCCATCTTATTGAGGAACGTCAACGTTCCACACAGAATTCCACTTCCATCAAGGAATTCTGTCATTCTACTTGAAGGAACAAGTTCAACTGTCTCGATCACCTCCAAAACTTTTTTTCTGGCAAATTCGAACAATCTTAATAATTATGTTTTGGTTTCCAAAACATAGTTTTTGCGACTTTCTTGCGCCTGACAACAAATGTATCTCGTGCAGATGACAACCAGCAACACTTCTTTTTTATAGTCTGAGAATCTTTTCTAGATTTCTCCCTTTTAAAGTTCACCAAATATAATCGAGTAAGTGGTATAGATCTTCTTGACTCTGTATACAGATAGTGTTCTTGTCCGTGGTTGAAAGACAAATGAGCGAGCAATTAATCCTGGTTTGTTTGGCACTACTGATGCCTGAAAGTTGTCGTTCAGCGATCGTTCAGCGAAATCATGTCGAAGTAATGTGGACGTACGGTGATCCCTAAGACCGAACTGAACCAGAGGAAAACTATAGGACTGTTGGGCTCGTGATCAAGGATTCGTTTCTAGTGAGACAATGTTATCATCTGTCTCCAGAATGGCATGCAGGAGCAACCACCCCCTGTTGATATGATTCGGCTCAAGGTTCTGGTCAGTCGAATTATACTTCAATCAGTCTGTAGTTCAGCAGTTCCTGTTATCAACATTCGAATCCTGGGAGAAAAAGGCAAGTCAAACGGAAATTAGGAAAAATTTTTCTAATCGACAACAATAAGCGGATTCAATACTCCCTCTCTTATCTTATCGGTCGAGCTTTCTGGAAAATCTTGTGAAAAACACTAATAAAACGAAAGCACCTGATATCATCGAACAGGAAAGTCGCGAACGAATCTCCAGGAAAGTCGACTAATGCTGCGACTTCTGTTAAATGCGTTCTGCTTTTTTGGTGAGTCAAAGCTTTATATTATGAAAAAAAACGTTTCTAAAGCTAACATAGAAAGGAGTTCAAACGACACGTGAGGTCTGAAGGCTTGATACAGGTACACTTGAATCAACAAAGTTTGTCTGAAGACATGCTTCAAAGCACTTTGAGAAAGGTATAAAGACTAAGTTCAACTTTGAAAAAATCCTTGTATCCAAGGTGCATTTAAAGCAAATAAGAAATTGGATAGTCCAACACCTTTTTTGGTCTCACATCACCTTCATGGAAAACAGTCCGCAGTAGTCGGTTGGATACGATCTCACTTTTCTTTCACTGTCGGCGATCTCTATGAGTGAAAAGCGCGAAGTACTAAAACAGTTACAAGAAGAAAAGCTAAACCTTCGGACTGACAGATATGCCGCAGGGACAAACAAGGGCATAGTGATTTGACCAATATTGGACTACCTTTACTTACTAACTATTATACTACAAAAATCAAGTAATTAGTAAGTGTAGGTAGCGGGAAAATTGTCGAAAAGGTGGCTATCATTGCGCATGCAAAAAACTTTGGAAGAAAATTTCCAATCAAATTGCTTTTCATAGATACACGAAAGCTTTTTGACTGTTATTATTACATGTTTTTGTTTTATGACAGAGATGAAGAAGTATCACGAGTGCATTACCATGAACGTTAATTCGGAATCAAATCCATTCTAGGAACCTAATAGGCGATCAAGCATAATTATGATTTTATGCGAGTGAAGCCTATTGCGTGGCTGAATCTCAAAACGGGAGCGAGAAAGATCATATCGAAGCTAATATTTGTGAGGTTGATTCAGAGCTCATTCCCACTATTTACGGCGAAGAACCATCATGCTACTTAATGAACGATGTGAAGTACTCTTGTAGACGTCGCATCATCATAGCTTTCGATGACACATCCGATATGGAAGGGAAACGGGAACAGGTGAGTTTGATCTTATCGATACTCTAAACTCCGCGTTGACTGCGTCAAGATTAAAGGAAACGCTCAGTAAGGTTGGCTCCTGCGAAATTTTTCCTAAGCAAGTTGAAATTACTATGAAACAGAAAGAAGGAGCATGTCTTCTAGCTCAAATGAAAGAATACGTTGAAGATTCAAATTATCACCTACGCGCAGCATTTTCTAACTAGGGAAGAGTTTCAATTCCCATGGAACTTTGAATAGAGACCTAGGTATATCGATAGGGCTTGTAAAGTTATTATAAAATATGGAAATTAAAACTGCAAAATGAGTCTGCCAAAAAAGTTGTGAGCCTTCAAAGTCTGCATGCTTAAGCATAGAGAGCTAGTGCCAGTTGATAACCCGAGCTGCCCGCAACGCCCACAAGGGTCCCCGTGGCGGAGTGGCAGTGCTCTCCCTCTCCAGTTGAGCGATGAGGGTTTGATTCCCGATGTCGGTTTCGCTTTCGCAAAACATGCTTTCATCCGAATGAATTTTCCTAAACCGTCTTTTCTTACTAATTTGAGTTCACACTTCGATTCGGCCATCATTGATCACCTATCTTTGGCAGACTCATTTTGCAGTTTTAATTTCCATATTTCTTAATAACTTTACAAGCCCTATCGATATACCTAGGTCTCCATTCAAAGTTCCATGGGAAGTTGAAACCCTTCCCTGGTGAGGGAAGCACTATTTCGAGCATGTATGACTAACAATAAGTTGTGGTAATGGTTCGAGACAGGCATATAGCCTTAAAAATGAGCTACCTGTTATGGTTCTCTACGATCTCGTTCACCAGCGTTTTCTCCAGCAGTGCCGCAGTAGCATCAAAGACACGGAATATGTGCAGGAAGACCAAAGCTGCTGAATTCGCCAGCTGGAGGAGACCTATAGCGTCACGAATCGGGTAAGCTCAACGCGCGACAGTGTGAGCTATAGACGACTTAAACTCTATATATGGCTCCAAATCCGCTCACTTGGTTGTCAGATCGTCCGGTCCTCAGAGAATTGTAAAGGAGCAGGCTGAAGTTGTTCCAATCTCGAGACCGCCGTTTCGATGGATGCTGAGTGAACCTTCATATTTTACTAGGAGACGGAACTTGATGAAATAATTTATGACAGCTGCTGCGAATGGACTAGCATGTTTGGGCGCTTGTTCGAGTAATTCTCAGTTCACGAGCTCCGAAATACTTTTAGGTCCTTGAAAACGACAAGTTGCTCGAAGCGACGGCTTAATAAAGCGTTTCTACCACAACACGGCTGCACGGCATAGCAGTATGAAACACTAGCAACATGTTCAGGTGTCAAGAAGACCCACTATGGAAATTGCATTATGTTTTTATAAGTTTGAAGGTCCGAAATCACATTCGAGAAATCAGCAGTACAATATATATTAAATCACACTGTTTGATTTTGAAAATGGCTTCTCCCAACCATAAAGAAAGAGTTGAACATACTTATTGTCCCAGTAAAAGTTTACATAATCAACCTTTATGTTTGCGCTCGTTTAAGGAGTTCTCCATTGCGAATTCAGTCATGAGAAGTCTTGACATACGAGAAGATGTGATTAGCGTAGCATTAACTACTTATGGTAAGCAATTTTGGTGAACTATAATTCTGAGTTGTTTTGAATAAAAATTAGAGCTTCTTCTTTGCGATTTTCAAAATGTGACTGGACGCCACTTGTTTTCAATAATTCTTTGAGGCACCAAATCACCTGTGACCTATGGTTTTGACTACGACGGATATCAAACTTGCACCAACTTCGAAAACTTACGGAAAGGAGGTGATTCAGCCATTGAAGCCAAGCCTTGGAGGTAGGGGACAATCTTCAAAACTTTTGCGAGGAAGCACATCTAACTAAGAGTTGAACGCGGCAAAGGGATTTATGATTTCATTTATACAACTTGTCCTATTCAAGATCATCTTCTCTAGTCGAAGATAGAATTACAGTGCTGCTCCCTTTTAAAGGAAAAGTATGCTGTCTTTGCCAAAATGGTCCCACATAGCCCTTCTCACGGAGCCTTTTAAAAGCCCGAAGTCAAAGTAGTCACTTTTCACAATTTGAAGGAAGAGTAGATAATATTTTGTGTTTGAAATAACTTTGTGAAAAATTGATACATCGTTAAAAAAAATGAAAAAGTACAACGATCCGAGTCGGTTCTGGGAATAATGTTGAACGCAAAACATTTTTAAGAAACCGACCTGGAGAGAGGTGGAGTTCCGCTCCTGTGAACGGGACACGCTTACCTACGGTCAAAAAAAAAACAGTGGCGTTACCCTGAGCGAAGCGTTTACCTTTAAATATCAGATTTTCGCAAAGATAACTGCAGATTTTTGCCACAACATTCTCCGCCAAGTTTTCTAGATGTGTGGGAGCGATTGCACAAACAGCCACATATCCTTCCCTACAGCTCTTCTCCCGCCTCGAATTTGAGCGTCTCTTGGACGGATAGAGACCTAAAGTCTGTTTCCGAACTTTTCGCATGTTGTATGCAGGTACTTCTCCTCCCTCTGCTCCCAGCTGTTCTTCCCAGTCTTGCTTCCGTAGAATCCATACTGGGAAGGCGAACCCTACAGGTAACATTCTTATCTGGGAACACTCGGGAAAGCCACGTGGATTCAGATCTGTAGAGCAGGATAGATATTCTTCGGTTCAAAGGATTTCGGGCAGCTAGCGTCTGCACTACTCTCGCACGAGCTTGGCTCTGTGGGCTGCAGTACCGCCTTGTTGGAAAGATCACGGCTGTTCAAAGAAGAGGGGTGCGGATCAACGCTTCGGTACGTACACTGGTTACTATTCAGTTTTCATACCGGTTGTCGTCATACGTCAAAACCGACGGCGTTTTACTACACGTTTGAAAAAGATTGCTCTTTCGATGTTGCCATTCAGAACCCAATCACATTTCTTGAGAGTTAACTCTTGTGAAACCGTCAGAGGAATTAATGGAGGGATGTGTATTCCACCTCAATCAGTTAGCAACCTTATGGATTTCCTGACCCATTACTTTCTGTTGAAATCGGAAAAAAGTGGCATTCCTGCATAGGCTGCTTTCATAGTACACGAACAGTCGCGCGAATGGTCGCTCGACTGATCGCGCGGTTTGCTCGAGACCGTCCACGGGGGACCCCATAACTAGCACGACCTCCTCGACTGATCGGCAAAATCGTGGACTATGATAGATGCCATACGATAGGGCCGTGGCCGTGCCATCGATTAAGCTTCTCTGTATCGTTCAACAGCTTTCTTACGGTCACAATTGGAATCACAAGAGATTTTAAGATGCCCATCATCCTCTTGCATGCCAATGACTGCAGATGGCATTAAATGAGCCCCGATCGTCTCGAACATAGAGTCTGAGGTCGGCCATATGCAGATTGCAATAAAACCTACTTGTGTAACTGGCCAATAACGAATGATGTGAAATTAATGATCCATTTCTGCTTTAGAGTTCCATAATTTTGAAATCCATAATTTGGGGACATCCGATTTATGCTGGAGCCCAATACGCTCAACTGAACGATTGCATATCTCGCAAAATAAACGATGCAAAGCACTGGCACCTGTATGACGATTAGTACACCGATACAAACGCAGTAAGCAGTGAACGTAATCAAGAGCCCGCCTCTTTCATCCATGCACTGCTTTCAACTCGAATGATTAGAGCAGCTACAGTTTTAATGGAAATATAGGGAGGAAACAATGCTCAATCGATGAAGTCAAAGTATTTTTCCTGTTTCTAACGTTGATGCTGAGCCGGTGCAGAAACCGACGCTCTTAATAGTTGTCGCAACTTCTTCCTATCTGAGTCCCGGCCGGAACATTCGTGGTAGTAAGGTCATTCTTGATCTAATTCCTTCCAAATTTCCCTCAGAGTGCTCTTTTGGCGAGATGTCGATGAGAACTACCTTTCTTTCCTTAGATGCTGTGACCTTTTCAACAAGCAAGCATCACTCAGCAGGTTCTGCTCCCGCATCTCTGTTTGAACAGAAGCATGTTGGAGCATCCATAACCAACGAGGATATCAGTGAGCCCCCTCAAATTTATTCACAACGCAATCAATCGAGTGATATAGCTGCCGACAGAGCCTAATGCAGGCTACCGTCAACTTGCTATGTCACTCCTAATGATTGGAAGCCTTCTACTCTTCCGAAACTTCCATGGCAGCCCAAATAGGTTTCGAATAAGCATTCTTACGCCTCCACTGTTGCTCTAACAACCTGAATCGATTAATCAGTGGAAATATAATATCTTCGTATTCAGTATTATCTATATATCCTCCATGCCTCAAATGAATTCAAGGCGTGAACAAGCGGTTCCCCGACCCCCTATTGTTAAATGGAACACTGTTTGTGTGGCAAGTGTTGAACAATTGTCCAGAATTCGATAGACCAGCCGTCGCTTCTACGCCGGAACATGCCTTGTGAGGGAATTCTCAGGAATTCGTCAAAGAATCCATTTCACCTGAACCTCACTTCATGTGACTTCCACCAATTGAATAACTGCTGTTCTTCTCCTCCACAGCTTTACTCTACGTTAGAGCCTTCATTGAAGGCAAAGCTCACAATATTTTTGCCTCACCTTTTTGGGTTGAAAATAAAGAAAAGAAAGGAAATACTATTGGTAGTTCGTAGTACACCAATTGAAAGAAATCGAGAAAATCCGCCAACTTCACGAAAAGTACGGCTTTTTAGAATTAGTAAAAATGCGAGTATCCGAGATTGCCACGATGGAAATAGCATGGATGAAGCGCTATTGATAACAACTGGTGCTTGGACCTCCGGAATGGGTGTTCCATGTTAATGGTGCAGCCTACAACACGCCGTTAAAACTCGTCCGCCTCTATGCAGGCATACTATCTTCGAGCCCCTATAATACCCGATTCAGGCCGCTCCCTGATCTCACAGTGCCGCATATGGTATACGGGCTGCCACAGATTCACCCCAGAGATCAGAAACCGCCTGGCTGCTTTCCTAGTCGGCCGGCAAGTCCACAAGCGCTCGCCATTCATATGACATCCAGTTTGTAAACCAGTGAATAGCGCCGCTTCCGGCCAGGACGCGGGCCGGCCGGCGGACTATGAAAGAAGCCTATCAATTGAACAGCATTTTCAACTCTAGAGGACTGTTCAGTGGAGCACGTACCTTTTCTTGTACCTTAATTGCACTGGCGTGCAAAACTTAGGGACGAAAGCAACTTCCGATTACTACACTTCCAGACAACGGAGCTCAATGAAAATTATACCGTACCAATAGGGGATCAGGAAGCAACTCGCAGAAAATCGAAATATTACGAGCAAATAAGGCATTTTCATTGAAAGGTACCGATTACACATGATTCCTCACAACCTATAATAGTAGTTCAACGAAAGTGAGGCGGTTCCTAACAGAGTGTGTGATCACCACGGACAGCAGTAAATACTTTGACGGGATCCCATTTTTTACATGTGGTTGGAAATGGGTCGTTGTGATAGAGCATTCCACTCCTCTATCAGCGCAATTGACAATGGCTGGATGGACAGTGGTGCATTTGAACGTGCTTCAAAGACTCTACTCAGTGCATCCTACACGTGCTCGATGGGATTAATGTCGGGGACGGGCAAACCGCTCCATTCGCTGGATAACCTGTTGTGTCAATAGCTCTTCCACCTGAGCTGTTCGATGGGTCGCGCATTGTTATCCATAAAAGTGAATTCGGGGCTCACTGCAGCGCTGGCTGACTGACAAAAAATTTTTTTGGTACCTATCAGCTGCCTCGATTTGTGCTGGTAGCCATATTTTTCGCTTTATTTGAAGTATTCCTCCTCGAAGGAATGTCCACTTCCTGTGCATAATCGTCATAGGTCTGGCAATATAAACCCACCCTTTCTTTTACTACCACCCAGTCCTCAATGTTTTATGTCACATTATCCATCTCGTCCCTAAGTTTTGGACACCAGTGTAGTATTTCCTCTGCACACTGTTGGATGATGCTCCTTGTTTGCAGGCCCGCCCAGTAGCATGAAGACCTAGTTCATAATGTCTTTCACCCTTCCAGTTCGCCTCGTCGCCGTGCGGCTTCGACCTCAAGCTTTGTTTCCTTTCCTCGCTTCAATTATTTACTTCCAAGTCTCATTTTTTTTTGTTAGACGCAGGTGCTGTGGAATGCTAGATCGCAGTCTCTGCCCAAAATGAAAACATCATTGACCCTTCATTCACAACTCCTATCCTCTGAATGCAGGAGCACTCCGTGTACTCAGTTACGATATCCGTACCGTTTCGTGTGCTATCCTTACTATATATAAACCACAAGTTTGGTGTGTCTGTTTGTATGTATGTATGTATGTATGTATGTATGTATGTATGTATGTATGTATGTATGTATGTATGTACGTCTGTGTGTCACGCACGTTTTACCTGAAAAAACACCTTTAGCAGTTGGGACAAGTTTGGGATGGGTGGGGCCTAAGACAGGATTACCAGAGCACATACAAGCGCTGCGGAGCTCCGCCCTTGGGGGACAGAGCAAGTGCCAGAATGGGCGGTGCCAATAGTTAAACATCTCATTTTGGCTCCGAGAAAGTCCAGGACCAGGAAAAAATGAAATGAAAGGTGAGGATTGTGTCAACAAACCAGTAGGAGGAGACCCACTTGCTCTAGGTGGAGCTTTCTCAAAATGTGCGGTACTTTAAGATGTATTCATAACTCGATTCAATAAAGGCGCAGGGGCCAGGAAAACAATAAAAGGTGAGCAAGGCACTATGCGTGCTGGGCATGCGTGAGCTTAGCGAAGCCCCGCCCACGATGGGCGGGGCGTGCGTTGAGACGAAAGCCACTTTCAAAAATGAATGCACTTTTGCTTGGAAACGTTCTAGAATGCGGGAAAAAGTGATTAGAGGTAATGGAACAAGTGCGGCCAAATCCTCGAAGTGGGCGGGGTTGGCACTAAAAAGGGCGTGGCTTAGATCAGAAATTATAACTCTATTCAGAAACGCTGCGGGATGCGGAAAAGAAGTGGTAAGATCTGAAAGAACAAATATGGTCAAATCCTAGAACTGGGCAGGATTAGCACTGGAGTGGGCGGAGCTTATATCGAAATTATTTAGCCTCCTCAGATGGGAAAAATGCGTCTAGAGGTAATAAAAGTAATTTGGATCGGAGTCTGAAGTGGGTGGGGTTTGCAAAGAGGGGGGCGGGGCTGAGATCTAAAATTTATACATCTGTCCTTCACACTAACCCCGACCACATAGATGTACAACTAGAGACATCACTAAGCTCTTTAAAAAATTAGGCTAAAAATTTTCTAAACGTTAGTGACCATGATTCCACACACAATAGTCCCTTCTACATAAGAGCAAATGCAATACATTAACTCCAGACCTCATGAATTGAGTTATATAATAACCACAGCCGCACAGATGCACCTATCCTGTAGAGACGTGTAAATCCCTACATCTACCAAAAGGGGCTGTCTATCCAAAATTAGAGTCCATGGCCACACGCAGCAAAATCTACAGAGTTCCTTCGACTACATGGACTGCTGAGGTATTTGATTTGGATACATCGGAGTGCTCTTAATAGCCACTTTCACCTTCACTTCACATCCCAAAAAGAATGATGGCCGCTACAGAAGTGTCAGGGAGAAGGCTGAAATGATAAAGGTCTACAATGAAAATCAGAAGCTCATATGGCTCCGTCCCTCATAGCTAGAACCAAAAGCATACGCAACAGCGTGTGTAGCCGCCTGGTCTTTTTAAATGTAAAATAATTTGACCCTCTCTCTAAAGCTCCTGTCAATGATCTCGCTTCCGCGCTCTGTTTCAAAACAGGACTTAAACTTTTCTGCGCTCGTCAGATCAATGATCTCTTGAGACTTCCGAGCTAGAGATACGATTTCTTTCGAACCAGCTACTTCGGAAAAGCTCGTTTAGTCGTCCCTTCCCTCACTTTCCAAGCATCCGCGGCAGTAGTGAAGGTTCTGAACCCTAAACGAAGTGATACCCTAACCCTAAATGATCCCTTGACCCTTTTTCTACTCATTCCTTGAATTCCATATACATTTTGAACCGAGATCAGAATACTGCAAATGCTGCCTCGAATTTCGGACACCTTCGGTCCTACACTAATTCTCACATCCCATGTCCTACTTCAACCTCGAGATAGGTAGAGAAACCGTAGGGTAGTTTTAATTTAACTTAGCGACCTACACAAGAAATAGATGCGACAGGGCAAAGCAGATCACATGATACCATAGGCTGTGTGATTGTTGCTTCCCAGGTGGAGGAATGAAATATGACTCTATTTGAGAATGGTTTAGTCCAAAATATTGGAATAATACTGATAGGTGAAAATGCAGTTAGGGGGGCCACCCATCTGAAGGTCAGTATATCAATAAATGAACTCAGTCTAACGTGTTAGTTCTTGTTATATTAGCACTGCATCGGATGCGTAGAGAATGATGGGAACCGACCACCTTGGCCCTCCTATGCGGTTTAACTAACGAAATTTAGTTTTCCAAATAAGCCTAGGCAGGGTCGGAGCACCTGAATGGCTGGAATGATTACCTCCTGCAAGAAAAAAAAANAAAAAAAAAGAAAAAAGAAAACTCGCCCACCGCGGAGTTCCTTCCCTACGAAAGCCCTTATTTAAAAACTGGCATGTCCGTGATATATCACGGCATAACGCGTTTCATTGAGTTCAATTCTTGATATACTAGCCTCTGAATGGGTGCCCCCTCCCCTCCCTCCCCCCACCCCCCACTAGATTTTCACCAACTGATATTTTTCCAGGAAAATCCAAAACCTGTTCAACAGAATTATAACAACAATCGACATTAGTGACGCATTGCTCGTGCTGTTCACAAAAAACAGGTGCGTTCAATTCTTTCAAACCAAGGAATTATCACAAATATGCCTTTCATGCGTTCTGATCAAAGCGAACGATCTCTATACATGGGTGAGAGCAGGCTTCACGCGATTAACCAACTCGGTGAACTTAATACTTTGCTTCCAATAGATAATCTGCATAATAAAATACGGCCGTGCACGTGAGGCGCTTTTCATGGTTTCTCAAGTAACGATACACCGCCTTCGACACCTTTTTGAATCAACACCACCTTAAAGACACGGTTCACGATAAAAATGGTCACTGAGTTATTCCCCTAGGAATACTCTGTGACCCCCAATGGTGATAGAAAGGACCCTCTCGCGCTCGAAAATTCGACGGTTAGAGCAAAGTGGAAGCCCTACTTCCGGCTCGCTTCCGGCTCCTTGATAGACTTCACGATAGACGAGTGTCAAGATGATACAGGTCGCAATTATTCGTTCTAGGACTCACACACAATCAGCTGTTGGCCGGATGATAAGGCAATGTTTTTCTCCCATTCTTTTTTCCTCTGACATTCTTCGCCACGATCCCTTTTGATTTCCTACTCCAGAAAGCTGAAAAAGACGAGCTATTTTTGCTGTTACTAGGATTTTTTGTTTACTTACTGCTTGCTTTTCAATGCATAAATTTTTGCTTATCGTAGTCAGTTATTTGCACCAGGAGCCACACGTACGCAATAACCCACATTGTATAGCTCGTCCAAACGCCCCACTCTTCTTTATTCTTCTGATCTCATTCTCGTCCAGCCCCCTGTTTAGGAATTTTTCGAGGCCTTTTTCCCTCTCAAACTCCGATTCACGCAGTTACTTCGCTTTCATCGCACTATTTTCCATCTTATCTTCTATTTTCCGCCATAACCTGGATTACCAATGATGTCATAGTCTCAATGGAACCTGTAAGGAAGAGTGTTGAGTGCAGAGACCATAGACACACATGCATCTACAGCCTCCACATTACAAATGAACGATGGAAACCGCTCCTTCAGACCGTCTCAAAACTTCTATTCAAACTGCCCCACATTCCCGCCATTACAGTAACCTGCCTCCTGCAGATCTTGCTCCCACTCAAACAATTGTTCAGGCCCCCCTCCCACCTTTTCACCACCGCCCCTTCAAACCGCCTTAAAACTTCTATTCAAACTGCCCCACATTCCCGCCATTACAGTACTCCGTCCCCTGCAGATCTTACCTCCACTGAATTAATCATTCATCGATCCAACCCCCCTTCTCGCCACTTCAGTACCCCGCCACCAGCAGATCTAATGCACCATTCATACATATAATTATCATTCGAAAGCCTCCGAATTCCCGTCACTACAGTACCCTGCCGCATACGTATCCAAACACGCCCTGCAGGAAACCGCTCAGAGACAAACCTACTGCCGAAAGTGGGTTGTGGAGGGAGGATTTCATCACGGGTTGACCTATTTATCATTCGATAGCATTTTTTACGGGTAATCTAACAGTGTATAATTCAGCTACAAAAAGGTCAACGGAAAGGGGAAAAAATTGTTTTATGATTTGGGCTTGGCGAAGTTCGAAGTTTGGGGCCATACCAAGGGAGAAAGTTTGATCTACAATAGCGTGTGCCATTACAGATTTGCAGACAGCAAAGAGATGTCTGCGACAGTGGAGTGCCTCAACACCATCTCCTCAGATTCCGTAGAAAAATTCTTCCAAAGATTGGAAAATGCCAAAAAAAAACCGTTATTTTGCCGTAAATTGATGTTATATTCTCAATGGGACTTGTAAAGAGGAAGGTTGAGTGCAAACCGTAGATGCACCTACAAGGGAAGGATCCCAAGTCGAAGTAGCCATTTGAAATGTGACCTATACTGCTAGGCGTATTTTTCGATGCTGATTTCGAATCTGCATTCAAAATCTGCCAAACGGTTCTCTGAACGAAGTTATGGAGGTGGCTGCTGAGAGCGCTCAACAGGGGAAAGCACAAAAGCCATGGTCGCCGGGAGCCCAGCGGTGGCGGCTTGGAGTGGAGGTAAGCGTGACGCTTTACAGGCATGGGACCAAGGATCGTGTTTGATGGGCGGCGGCGTTTTTGCATCTTGCAGTACTTTTTTCTCCAAGTTGGAAAAAT